>JANQBS010000137.1:0-107915 GCA_033085395.1 Xanthoparmelia taractica
GTGTAACTTTAATAGCTAAGAATATATAATTATAAAGAATAATTATAAATTCTTTTTATAATGCGAAGAAAGAAGAGAGAAATTTGCTATTATAGAGTAAATAATAAATTATTATTATAATTAGCGTGTTAGTAATTCTTCTAATAATTAAATAAATTAAATATATTAATAATAATAAAAATAACTCGCCAAGTCTTAAATAATTATGAAGATTTTTCGTAATACGATATTAAATACGATAACGAGCTTAGCTTAATAACGTGATAGTGAAGTAAAGTAATAATAATAATAATAATAAAGTAAAGTAATGTCTAGAATAATAACTAGAATACTTAATAACGTAATGGTGAAGTAAAGTAATAACTAGAATAATAATTAGAATACGCTCGCATAATTCTATATAGAGTAACTTCTTCTATATATAGTATATTTCCCATACCCCTATATATAATATGAAATACCCCTACATATACTAGAAATTTCCCAGATCATTTCATGATATTAGCACGTCTTTTAGATTATCTCATAAAAATTAAATAATATAATCTTAATATTATATCATATTATAATATGATATTGACAACTTATATCCCAGATTATTTCAGATCTTTCCGACTCGTAAGTAGAAGTTAAATTAGCGAGAGTAATTTCGATATACTCGCTATCGATATTACTATTTAATAGACTCGTAAATGTCTCAAGCGTGTAGAAAAAATCTCTTTTAATCTTAAGATTAACTCGATATAAGCGAGATCTTTACTATTAAAGAGCGAAGAAATAAACTAATATAGCGTAGTTAATAGCGCTTTATTGAGATAATTCTCTTATAAAGTGTGAGGGTTTTAATTATAAAATAAATAATGTAAACAAATAACGAGAAAGAAAGTTTTTAATCTTTATAGACCGCAAAGACTCTTCTCTATCTAAGATATATTAATTATTTTTATTATTCTAATCTTTATTATTCTAGCTATCTTAGCTCGAGAGTTACGATATATATCTTAATTATTTACTTTTAACTTTCGCTTAATTATATTTCTCTTAATCGAGGAGTCGCTTATTTATATTAAAGACTTTCTTATCTCTATAACGATAAGATTTAATCTATTTATCTTTGACTTTAATTCTTAATAAAGATTAAGAAGATTAAGCGTCTTCGCTTTAAAACTTATTTACTTTTATTTTAATCTCCATTAGCGAAAGTTAAGACGATAATTAAACTCGTTTATTCTTCTTTCTCTTGACTCGTTTAGATTTAACCTTCGTCTACAATAATTAAGATAGCTAATTTCTCGTCGTTATTACGAATATTACGTAATTAACCTTAGACTTTAGAGTCTATATGCTTATCACCTAATTTAATATTTCGATATAATAAATAAGAGCGTATTTTTCTTTATTTAGCGTATTCTACGTAAGGAAACTAATAATATTTTAGAGGTCTTAATAGATATGTGATTTTAATTGATCGCGTAGCGAGATTCGATATTATCGACCTTAAGATAAGAAAGCGCTAAGCGATAAATTTTAACCCTCGAATTAATAGCGAATTATAGTCGTTTAGGCTCTAAATAATTATTTTAATATAAGAAATATCTATAATAAAGAGATTATTAAATAATCGCTATAGCGACGTTTAGTATCGCAATAAGTGTTAAAGAGCTATCATAATAACGATAGATCATGATATAGCTGAATTATTGCCGGGCATAGCCCGGGCTTATAATCTGTTAAAATATGAGATAGAACACATAGTAGTTGTATTGACTAAGGAGTACTAGCTAGGAAAGCGAGGCTATAAGGCACGCCTTAGCGTGTCACGTGATCTAGTCACGTGACCCGAATTTCAACAAATTATATTAATATTAATATATAATTAATCTACTCTCGTATTAAATAGATCGCGTGCTCGCGACGAGAGTTTCTTAATTTCTAAAAGAGTTAATAATTTAATTACACTTAATTTAGCAACGTCGCATTATAATTCCATGCTAGAAAAACGTTTTAAACTATATTCTTTCTTTCGTTTCACGCTCCCGACGAGATTATTAAAAAATATAACGAAGTTAACTTATCGTTATTTATTAATATCTTCTTATTAATAAACGCAGCTAATTTTTTAAGTAATAATTCTTAAATTAATAATTTAACTTATTGTAATAAAAATAGTAATTATACTTATTATATTAAGAAGTTTATCTTATTGAGTTCTTTTAAGATCTAAAATTAATATCTTCTAAACTTAATTAAGTTCTATTACGATTATCTTAATTAACTTAATTTTCACGTTCTTTATATTCTTTATATTTATTACGATTTTTATATTCTTCGTTTTATTATTATCTTAAGAGTATATTAATTTTATTATTTTTTTAAGATAAATTAATAGCGTTATTATTAATTAAATTAAAGAACTTTAAAGTATTAGCTTATTCTTTCTTATTTATTAAGAGAGCTTACTCTATAGAAACGACTTATTTGATAATATATTCGCGATTATAATTCGAAGTCTTAAAGCTATTTATTAGCATCTATTTATAAATAATTAATTTTAAGCTCGTAATAAATTTATAACGTTAAAATTAAAGATTAAAAAATTTTAAAAAATTTTCTTCTTCGTTAGCGTCGTATAATAGATAAAGATATTACTCGTTTACTTCGTCTTCTTCTATTTAAATTATCGTTACTCTTAAGTATTTACGAAACTCTATATTTAATAAAACGCTTTTATAAAGATTCTATAAATTATAATTCTCGAAATTATATTTTACTCGATATAATTAATGAGATTAATTTATTACGTCTTCGCTTTATCTTCGAGATAAGTTATTATAAGAATAATTTTTTATTTATCGTTAATAATTCGATTAATAAGTGACTCGTAAATATGAAAATATACGTTTATATTTATTATTTAGTATTCTATTATATCTAGAATTCGATCGCCCTTATATATAATAGAGTTCTAAATCTTTATCTTATTATTAAAACGAATATTTATCGAATTCGCGACGAATTAAGAAATAGACGAAATAGAAATCTAAGTTATAGAAATATTTTAAGCGACTTATATTAAAATACGAGTGCGTTTATTAATTTATATTTAGACGAGATTATAGATATTTCGCTACTAATGTTTAATAAGAGAGTAAGCTTTATTTATAAGTGTTACGAACTTAAGACGAGTTAATTATATTTATATAACGTAAAGAAATTAATTAAATTAGATAATAGAGATTAAAGATACTAAGATTATTAGAACTTTAGTATCTTTCGATATCGATATCGATTTATAAGTAAATAATAGAGAGTTAATTTATTATAATTAAAATATCTTTATAACGAAGTTATATCGAGTATATAAAAAGCGATTTATCTAAATAATTCTAATAATTATAGTATTATTAAGATAAAAGCGTATTATCTTTATTTCACGAAAATCTTATATTTAATTTATATTTAATTTATTAATATATATATTAATCTCGATTTAATACGAACTTATATAAGATATAATTATTATTTAGCTAATTCTTTAGAAATAATTAATATTATTCGTAAAATATACGATATTTAATTCTTTATTATAGAATTATATAAATTTAAAAATCGTATTAAATCTCTAAAATATTATTTTTATCGAAAGATTATTCGTAATAATCTTAATATAATTTTAATAATAATATAATATTTATACGCATTAATCACGTATTAATAATATATCATTACTATTTTATTCTTATCTTAGAAAAATACTTTTTATATAATAGATTCGCGATATATAAATAGAAAGAATAAAATAACTTCGTACTAATTTTTTTTATTAATAAACTTTTATTATTCTTATCTTAAACGAAGTAAATTTAATACTATTATTAAATATTAAATCTTTTTAATTCGTTTCAACTTTAATTTTTATATATAATAAAAATAAGATAAAATAAAAGAAATTAATAAATTGTTTAATAAGATTCGACTTACGTTATTACTAAATATAATCGTAATAGAATTTACTAATATTTTCTCGATGAAAATACTCTACACTATATAGACCTACGTCGATTATATCTAAATTATATAAGAAAAGCTCGTGGCGAGGCTACGGCGAAGCCTTAGCGCTATGCTCAATAGGGAAAGACTTGCCGAAATATCACAGGAGGATTTTCTAATGCCAAGCCGCTAGCTCCTGGCGAGGCTAGTAGCACCGTGCTGGAGAAGATTTTTGACATAAGGTAAATATACCAAAGAATCGCGCGAACAACGCAGCTGTTGAACATAAATCTCGTTGTGTAAATGTCACGTTTTCTGCGAGTCTATTCAAGTCCAAGCTCTCACGCTTCGCCTACGGCAACAGCTTCCTTGAAGGGTCTATAACAACCTCAAACGTGCATTGGGAACGTACAAGATGCGAAGCGAGGAAGTCCACGGTCGGAGCCATCAATTGTGGCGAAGGTTAAATCTAGACGTATAAGGTGCAGAATCTGTTGACACTTCTCGGCACACCTATACAGGGACGGCATGAACTCATGCATCGATCATGGAATGATCCAGGTTCTGTGCATCACTTCACCTATTCCCCAGATCAGCCATATTATGACCACAAGGCACTACTCACGCTGAATAGTGCTGACTGTCAAAGCTTCATGTGTAAGCAGGTTGCAAAAATGAAAGGATGCAGGTGTGGCGTACTCCACATTGACCTTCGATGGAGCCGGTATTGCTGTTGTAGAGGCAGACCGGATGAAACTTGTTTCCAGTATGATGGTGTGCAACATGCACGCGGATGAATAATGCGGGTCTAGTAACGATGCCTCGCACAGCTTCCAATTCTTAGATGCAACACGGTAAGCGAGATAAGATTGATGACTGTACACATTCGGGGATACTAACTATTGCGGCTTTGCTTAGCGAGATGAGCACATCCACTCAGTCTTTCCCCTACCCTCGAAATATCAGGTGTGTACGCCAAGCTGATATAGTGGGCAGGCGGTGACAGTACGGGTGGATTGTGGTTGCCTGGTTGTCGTCTACAAACTCTACGATTCAACTATCATCGGGTGGCAAACTCATGCGCCGCCCGGTGGCGGGCAGCAGTAGATTTCACAAACAAAGAACTCATACAAAATACGACTTTACCGTATCTCAGCCTACGGAATAGCACTGCAGCACGGAGCATTTACCCGTATTGTCGATATGAAGGTTTACTTCGTTGCAGGGGATCAAGAACATAAATACCATCCCAAATTCTCGTTCAAATCTTTTGCAACTTTCGGTTCTGTACTGCTATCTCTCAATCAACATGGCCAACACCTCACCTAGGAGGTTTTCTGACATTCCGCCAAGTATTCTCAATACTCGCCCAGCACTACAGCCCCCAGCAGGAGTCAAGTCCAACTTCGTCAACCCTGAAGGCAGGGGTCATATATGCAATGCCGTTGTGACCGTCTTGTTTTGTTTAACGGTCTGCCTTTTCGCCAACAGGATCTACACAAAGCTTTTCATTGTTCGCAAAACAGGCTGGGATGATTGTGAGTGCGCTTCCAAACTTGTATAACGAATTGTGATGAAGCTGATCTTTTTGCAAAGTAACATGCACCATTGCATTTGTAGGAATTCCTTGGCCGTCTCTACGTGGTGTATTGCATCGTTGACAGCGTCACAGGTTGGTTCGCTTGGGATGTACATCGCCACCCTTTGGAGTAATGCACAGATCGATTCTTGCGTTTCCGCGTGACGCTTTTCTAACCTTGCATCTTCAGGCACCATACGAGGTCCGGTTGGGAAACATCAATGGGATGTCCGAAAAGTCGATACCATCAGCGGTAACTTTGTCACTGTGAGTCTCCAAGGTCATGCGTGCTCTGATGCCTTTTTTAACAGAGTATAGTCTAGCGCCATCCTAATTTTCCTGTCGCCTATAACGCTACTTTTCGCCAAACTCACGTTTTTCTTTCTGTATCTTCAAGTCTTCTGGATTTTGAAGTGGCTTCGAGTATCGGTATATCTTGGCGTTACGTTGAACTGTATCACTTACGGGACCGTCTCCGTTGCACAAGTTGTATTGTTGACACCAAAGCACGGTGACAGATGGATTGAGCAAAATCTCTTCAAAGGATGCCAAAAGGCTCAAGTGCTTTCTATCTACTCGGCCGCCATTGGGCTTGGTTTCGACGTCATTCTCCTCGTCATGCCTATAGCAGCTGTACTGGGATTACGACTGCCAAAACAGCGCAAGATGGGTGTTTTATTCATATTCTTCATCGGGATATTGTGAGGTCTGTTGCTCTTATCGAGCCCGCGCGTATGCTAATCACTTCCTAGCGCTTGTGTTGGGTCGCTTCTCAGCGTCTACTGCCGGGTTATCCTTCAACGCGGCCATGATATCACATGGAGCATCATGATGGTCAGGCTAATGTCGTAAGACGTCTCCAATGATACTATCGATACCTGATCCGCTGATCATTGCGCGGTAGACTTTCGGAAATACTCATTGGCATTTCATGCGCCTGCATGCCTGCCTTCTCCAGGATGCTTCATCACCACCGTCCGGCACTGGAGAGGTTCTGCTCCGTACTATTTTCGCTTTTCCGATTCACCAAATCCAGCGATGCGACAGTTCGCTCTGAGTTCCCGCATCCCAAGGACTCAAGTCTTCAACCAGTTGCGGAAACCATTCAGGGGCCATACAGCCATCTCGAGGCCGATTTGCCATCACCTCCAGGTGCTACTTTCCAGCCTGGCTACCAAGTTGGGCAGGCCCGTAATGTGCATCCATCCGTTGGAAAAGGGTGCAAGAAGGAGGCTTCGGACGACGACGAAATCTATCTCACGCACGTTTGACAGTAACGGGCGGAGATGCACGAGAAGCCTTTCGCGCGCTAGCAGGCAAATGGCAAATGGCTAGCTGGTAAGGATCAGCTAGACTGCGTCCTTCGGCTGGCTTGGATAAGATAGCTAGGGACTTGTCCTGTAAACTAAGCATTGAATCGACATGGCGACCCTGAGAAAGCGGTCAAGAAGGATTGATTAGAGGACTTCTTCAGGGAGGCGATGAGTGATCTTTTATACTGAATCAGAGCTCAACCACTGTACAGCAAAGAATTTTATAGACCCTTTAGATATTAGAACGAGTATATCACCAGCGAATACCACGTTCATCCTGCAGTGAAAGTTGAACATAGCTACCTCCACCATACAGATGTAACTCTGCCCTGCCGTGTTATTCCGCAAATGCATTCGATAGAAGCGCATAGCGAGTAGGATTTGCAGGATGCTTATCATATCGATAGATATGGTCGTAGCAATAGATAATAGGCATTATGCGCTCTTTTTCCAGATATTGAGTGTGGCTCGGGCAATCGAAGCTTAGGTGGGCTTTGAAGCAGATCCCGTGACTCTACCGGTTCCCATACAATGAATCCATGGTGATCTCGGCGTCACCAGCGTGATATCTTGTGTATTATGTCAAGCCTCCGTTTCTTCTGCGCAACACATCTCCGGCTATAGGTTCCATTCGTAGTATTCAAGCTGACAAAGCACCAGTCTCGGATCATTCAGCTGAGATGCGGTGACTTGATAGTACTATCTGTAATCCGGCAGCGAGCACGGTCTTCCAGCGGTGTTGCGTCGTGGATTGACGGTAGACACGAAGGGAATTGATGCTGGTTATGGAAGAAGAGGGAGTTGTGTGTGGGGTGGGGCGGGTTGGGGGAGATGTAGGGATTCGGTGCTGTTGAGGGTATGGCGGATGATTGGTTGTGAGTATGATGTAGATAGCGATGTAGGTGCACAAGGTAGCTACGATCTTAAGCAAGGTGTTTTCGGTCGCAATTTCAATCACCCAATCGCATCTCTCTCTCCGTCCACAAAATCCATCCATCACACCTTCTCCTACCATACTCACCCCAGTAGCCTGCCTCATATCCCTCCCCCGCACGCACTACTCTCCGCCATCTCCCACACCCACAGCTCCCAGCCCCCTCTCCCTCCTCACACTCCTAACTCCCCTCTCAACAAACGTACCCAATGGCTCACCCCATCCCCCTCGCATCCCTTATCTTCCAAATTCCCAGCCAACCGCTCCGCAAACGCGACGCTACAGTGCATACCCACCGAAACAATTCACCAAAACCACCTCACAGCTACCTTCTCACCTGAACGACCTCTTCCTCCTCCTCCTCCACCACCACCATCATCGCGGATCCCAAAGCGTGTCCAAGGGCCGATTTTCGAGTTCGGATAAGAAGGACCGGTAAGCGGATTCGTAGCCGGGAAGCGAGAACAAGGAGACGGATAGAAGAGGCGATGCGCCGGTATAGCGGCGCTGGAGGTGTGTGGGCGGGGGCCTGACGGTTAAGAGGTTGAGGTGGAGGAGGATGGGGTGGGAGATGTGGGGGAGCCGAGGGAGAGGCCGAATATTATGATGTGGAGGCAGACGTGTGCGGTCTGGAGGGCATGGTGTTTGAGGGGTGGGGAGTGTTGGGGTCTGTTTTGACGGGGCGGGTGTCGTTTGGTGTGGGTGGTTGAGATGCTGGATTTGTGCGAATGCGCCGGTTTTCTGGGGATTCGTGGAAACTGTGGGTAAGGAGTTTTGGGGGTGGGACAATCCAAGGGTGTGTAAGTTGGCGACTTGGGGTGAGGCTTGAGCGAAGTTTGGCGCGGAGTCATTCGCTGAAGGTAGACGAGTTCACGAGATATCTGCTTTCGGCGGTATCGAGACGCCAACAAGAAGTTTCTTGTTTCGTCTCACATCTGGTAGAAAGACGTTAAAATAGAAAGTGTACAACGAACCACTCAGTTCAGCAGCAACGCCTTCATGAAGTAATTTGGAGTATTGATAGGTTTCTGGAGTCTGTTCTCCTAGGAAGACGAACAACATAGATACTGAGAGTTGAAGGTTTAGCTGCACTGCTGGCACATAAGCTCGACCAGTCCGAGAACCGAGTGTGGCGGTCGCCACGATATAATAGTCTCATCGTCAAGTCATCAGATACTTATAAGCGGTGCCACATCGAAGTGTTATTGGTTTGACAAGGCAAAAGAAGCACTTGAATGCTTATTGGAAAGTTTTAATCGGCGGTTCTTTTGAGGCCTTCGCTCGGTATACGCACGCATCGCCAGCCTGAACTTGAGAATAAAAAACAAAGGTTCGACGCCTATGGCACCAGTGGTTGACAACCAGGTCCACATGAGGGTATACGCGGTTCGGTCGACAATATGCTTCTTGACAACGAAGGCAGACGACATCAAAGATCGCCCCTCACTGCTGGTGTGGGAAATCGACAGGTGGGGAAGCACCATAGAAGATCATAAAGCCGTAGTGATTGCGCTTCTGATAGGCTGGGGCGAGAGGTTACATCCCGAATCTTTGATGCCATTCGCTAGATAAGCGCTACACACCTGTCCCAAGATTCAAAGGAGCCGGCAATAAGGCTGCCCGGTTTCTTGATAGGCTAAAATAGTCCAGAGTCGATTTTATGGCCTCTTTCACCACTACCGCATCGGAGTAGCCAGTAGAGGCTTGAGAAGCAAAAATGGAAAACGCTCTCGACTGTTGGCGAAGGCTGCCACGGAAGGTACGAAGTGGGACAACGATTAGAATAGGCTGAATCGACGTACGCTCGTGACTTGGTGTTCATATCTGTAATTAAGGGTGGATACCACATCTACTGACTTTTGATCTAAGATCGCTGGAGGCGACTATAACAATCCAGAGTATCTCCCACCAAACATGGCATTCGGCCCCGTGCATGGTCCTTAGAAAGAGAGAAAAGAATAAACTTTGTCTCTTTGTTCTTGCCACTTCTCTATTATCCTCATTGCTAGATCATTCGAAAGACGGAAAAGGGCAACAGGGATACTAGCATCACAGCCAGGCAATACAGACAGAATACTGCCAAATACCTAAGATTATTATCCCTAGCAATTAGCAATAGGTGATACCAGGCCCCTGTGTACATGCGTTCTCTTCCTGTAACAGCATCGAAAAGAGGGTCGAGTTGACGAGGTTTAGCACATCATTCAGGCATAACAGTCTTTCCAGAAGCAACCTAAGGACAATAAATTCAACCTTTGGAAATATTCTCCTCGAGAGGCTCAGGAATTAGTTCGGCATGTCGAAGCATAGGGTCGATGTTAGCATGAGCGGCATGTCACACTATGTTGATGGCCATCTCCGTGGTACTTCTGGGTTCACTCATTTACCCGACGGTCTTCACCTCGGGAGACATGTTGGAGCTCCCACTAACAAGACGAAAAAATTTGTTTGAAAACAAGGCATTGGAAGAAGTATTGAGTGGACGAGCAATCGAGTATGATTTGCACACTCCTGTAGTTTCTGGGAAAAAGTCTGATCATGACTCTATAGGATCCTCGCGGAGCTCAAGCAGATCAAAATCGGGCAGCACCGCCGCCAGGACACCCGAGGAGACGGGGTCCAGGGTCCGAGCGAGGGGAGCAGCGAAGAGAGCAGCAAAGAGAGCAGCCAGAACAAGCTTTCGATGTTTCTGAGGGTGATAGCGAAGATGGCGATGCGCATCCGCAAGTATGACTTGAGAACTTCGATCTAGTGCGACATTCTACTGACGTAGAGACCGCAGGCTCACTCAAGGCGCGATGGTTCTGTTACTGTGAACTATCAGTATCATAAAAGGCACTCGCGAGATTCTGACAACTTCGATCGTGAGACGAGGGCAATGGGCTCTGTTCGTATCTCGTCGAATAGAGAACGGCCGCATCCTCGGGTTGAGTCTGACGAATTATTGCGATGGGAACGCGACCACGGATTTGCCAGGTATCAGGACCACAATGAATACGATGGCCCTGTTCCTGGCGCGTCGGATAGAGAACAGCCACCTCGGCTTGAATTTGACGAGTTGTTGCAATGGGAACGCGACCACGGATATGCCAGGTATGAGGATCACAATGGATACGACGGCCGTGGTCGTGCTGGGAGTGCAATAAACTTCGTTCCAGGCGATTCATACAGGAGAGGACTACCTCTTTGGCCTGGAGACCTAGAAGATTGCCAATGGGAACGTAACCACAGATCATGGAGATGAGGTAAATTGAAGGTTTAGAAAAGGCATTTACTGCATGCGAGTGGATTGAGAGCGGCCTATTTGCATGCAACACATATGTACATACTTTTGATTATAGAACTGGATAGCTGGCGAGACTTCTGTGAGCTGATGCTCTTTAAATCATACGACATACTTGTATGGTGTAGAAGAAGTTTCTCTAGAGCTCTCTCTCCATCATTGGGGGCTGTATGCAATAGCTGCAAGGAATCATTTGCGCTGTCACTTGGGCATTGACATGAGTGGGTGATGCTGAAGGGAAGGGTGTAGAAGTTTGATAAACGCTTTTGTGTGCGATACCCAACCTATACCAATCTTGGTCTAGCCACCATCAGTTAGACTAAAGTAGTAGGGTTTAGATAGGACCCTTTTACTCCGTACATTTCCCCGGATTCGCTTCGCTCCAAGGTTACTTCTACGTCTAATGTATCCCCCACTTCTTGCTTCATAAAAGTACATAATCCTACGCCCATCCCACTCTTCAATTCGAGACAGAAAAGCTCCATGTCATTGCCGCCATGCCTCTACCATCGTCAGGCAACCACGTGGATCTTGAAGCTCTGAGCGGCATCTGCGGGTCTATTACCCTTCCCATCCAGACGACCTAGATTCTAACGCTCCGTAGTTCGATATCCATAGCCTGCTGGGTGGTCGTCTACTCCCCTCAAATCATAGAGAACTTTCGTCGCTCCTCTGCCGATGGATTGTCTCTCACCTTTATTGTCGTCTGGACTCTCGGCGACGTCTTCAATGTTCTTGGGGCAGTCTTGCAGGGCGTCCTCCCTACCATGACGATCCTGGCAGTTTACTATACCCTTGCCGATATAGTACTACTTGGTCAGTGTTTCTACTACAAAGGCATCACTTTTCCGGGCGCGGCGGTGAATAAGTCTACACCGACCATTGATGAGGAAGCGGTGGAAGAGTCCCCTACAGAACAGTCTTCCCTCTTACCTCATCAGAGACCCTCGACTACCCCTGCTCGACCTACCATCGCAAACGCACAAGGCCGCTCCGCCCACGGCTCTTCCTCTTCCCTCCGCTCTCCTCCGTCCAGTAACCATTTGGACGCCACACGTCTCTCTCCCGTCACACCCTTTACTCCACCTCAGACCTCGTCTCCTCCCGCAGACACTATATCAAGGCCCAATTTGAATCTCTACACCTTGTTTTTTGACCTTGGTGCCCTCATTATGGTCTGCGCAGCCGGTGTATTCGGATGGTGGCTTTCTACCCCCTCCTCTCGCGGACAGTATCCAGACCACCATCGTCACCACCACCATCACCATCGCCACCATTCTCCTCCTTCTACGGATGATGCGTCAGCATCCCTCCACTTCGACATCTGGGGGCAAATATTCGGCTACCTCTGCGCAGTCTTTTACCTTGGCTCCCGTATCCCCCAGCTCCTTCTCAATTACCGTCGCAAAAGCACCGAAGGGGTCAGCATGCTGTTTTTCCTTTTCGCCTGTGTGGGAAATTTGACGTATGTGATGAGCATATTGGCCTACGAGCCCGAATGTGCAAGGTTCGAAAGTTACGACGATGTAAGGGGAGGATGCGAAAGCGGGGAGTGGGCCAGAGGATACGGTCAATATATGCTGCTTAATGCGAGTTGGCTAATTGGCAGCGCTGGCACACTGTTGTTGGATGTGATAATATTTGGGCAATTTTGGGTTTATAGGGATCGGAAGCCGCAACTAGACTAACGGATGGCCGGTCAACCTGGGCAAGGCTTATGGCTTATATATACATTACACGTGGGCAGCATTTGGCCGGCATATAAACCGCCATGTTGATACGACGTTGGCTTTGTAGGCGAATAGTCCTTTGAAAAATGATAATGGATCTCCATGCGTCCAAAACATGCTTATTATTCAAGAATGAGTGTGTTGGAATAGTAGTGTTCGCAGTAGGCTTACCAATAGCGGGTTCGAAGACTAACTGACCTGCAAACATTGAAACAAAGCACACAACAACAACGACACTTTAATCAGAATCCTTCCACTATCTAGGCGACGCGACACATGGGACGGTGATGACTTTGACAGTATGAACAGAATACCGCGGTAACGAGCAACAACGTTACACGTCTCCTCAAACCCGCGACACCCAGATATCCAAATAAACACACGCCCATCCTCGACCTCACGCCCACCATGTCAGCTCCCGCAACACCTCAAAGCCAGACCCTCCAAGCCGCGGTATCTACTCCATCGCCCGGCAGCTGGCGACATCCTAGATCCGACGAAATAGCGCGCAGACAAAAAGCGAATACTTTTGACGAGAGCAATTTGCGGAAGGTAGTGTGGAACGGGGGAGCTCTCGCCGCACTTTTCTATGCCTCCTCCCAGTACGTTTATTCTTCTACCTACGAGAACTGGCGAATCCGAGAGCTGACCGGTGAAATCTAGTCCTTGGGGTCGCGCAGTCTCACACTCCTTACAGCCTCTCACCACTCCCCTACTCTTCCTCGTCTACCTGCTCGGTCTCTACAATATCATAACAGCCTTACTACCTCTCATCAAGAACCCGGACGAAATCACAGACATTCCCCTGACGCCTACACAGCGCTCGCTTCTCGGCCTAGACCCAAACGCTACACCACCGCCAACGCCAGGAACACAATACATCACACCACCCCGCTACCCCCGCTCGCCCACACCCCGAAATATATCCCCAGCAACCAGGAATAGCAGCAGCACCTATAGCACGCCCATCACACAGAGTCCCTCGTTTGGAAGGGAAAGGGAAGGAAGTGATTCGCCCACCGCGAATCTGGCCGCGAGTCCCTTGTGGCAGAAGAGTTTGGGGAAGGCTGCGGCGAGGAGGTCGAGCTATGGGTCGCCGTCGCCTCTGGGGCCGGGGTATGCGGGGTTGGGCAATGGGGTATTGGGGACGCCGGGTACGCCGAGCCCTGCGGCTGGGAGGGGGGCTACGGTGCCGTTGAATAATAAGTGGCTTTATCAGAAGGGGAGGAGCGCTTCGGGGTCTAGGTATCCGAGTATGTATACTGGGAGTCCGCTGGTGGATTATTAGGGCAGTGAGTGGGAATGGTTAGAAGATTTATTGTGCCTGCAGTTGTTAAGATGCTTGTAGAGATTGTCTATTTCCAGTGAATCATGCCACGTTTCGTTAAGGATAAGTCGTAAAGCATATTGATTTCCCGTCACTTATCTTTAGTGTATACCGAAAAACGCTTTCTCACGAGTGTACGCCAAATACCCAACTCACGGTCCACTCGCGAAACGTCCGTCTGCTTCAAACCAAGAGGTCGTAAAAGTCATGCATAGGGGCGGCAATTTCAACAATTCGAAGTTGCAACCGTAGAAGGCTCCCTATCCTTCCTTTCCTTTTATTTACGCACACGGTTGTTTGCGGCTCTCCCTATCAGTCGTTAGGATGTTGACTAAAGAAGTTGCACGCATATGACAAGAACCTCATGCAGGAAAGATGACGATTACTCAGGAAAATCTTGTGATGTCGTAAACTTTAATATATTTGTGACTCCTAAAGCGAAAAAGGCGGCTTCTCTGAGTAGCAAGCCTGCTCATTGTGCTAGATTGCAGAGTGAGCGGTGTGCGGAGGCACGGGTGTCGTGGTGGGAGTTTTGAAAGTGGTGATGAGTGGTCAAAGACATATTTATCCCTGTAGGTAGATGTGATTTCGAAATGAAGAGCTACGATACTGGAGTGTCCCTTAAAGCGGCGTTAATGAGTACGACCGGTTTTGATGGGCGGGTGCTGTAATGAGTCGATGTTCCGAGAAGCATTCTAAAAGCTGGTGTCTGGCAACCTCATTGGGATGAGTGAATGCTGCGTTGATGACCTCTATGCTGTTGCAAGGCGACGACTTGTGAGAAATGCTGAGGCGTTTCGTAGGAACCTCTATTGAGTACCTCAGTGTGCTTCGGTAGTATTGCTTGATTTTTCTTTCGTCTGCAAGAAGGCAAAGATGTTACCGGGGTTAGTAGCCGTTTGAAGCTGCCGCTATCAAATGCTCATCCTCTATAGCGATGGTCATGGCGGAGCATAACAGAATAGACTGTGATCCGAGGATAATTCAAACCAACCGTTTCGCAGAATTTGTGACTGTCTGCGTTGTGCATACGCCACCTATCATCGCGAAGAAACGAAAAGCCATCTGCTGTGAGAAAGTCCCTGACTGGTGGATTAATTGGATGACCGGTTTCTTCGACCGGAGTGAATCTTGGTCATCATCAGAATACTGGGGATATACATTCCTTCTCAGGCAACTGCGCGATCTCAACAAGCCTTTTTAGAAGCTCTCGAATCCTCCTCTCCATCTGCTGATCGCATTGAAGGTACAGGCTGGACTGTGACCATCGCACGTATGAAGCGAGGCTTTGAAACCAAAAGCCAATGCATAGCACAGCTCTGTTAGATAGATGTCTTTGACATGAAACACTAATAGGACCAATCATAACTTGCATTCATGGCCATCCCTCTTTGTGCTTTATGACTGATGCTGGTAAAACTTGTTCAAATCCGGGTAAGCCCTTCGAACAATGTTGCGAAGCTCTCTCAGGGTGGTTCCAGCATGGCTTGCGCGGAGTAAATCTCGAACTACCCAAACGACCCATAGAAATTGTCCCTGGGGTTTATCCAGTATTTAGGTTCTCGAAGTGACGAAAAGCTCAAGATGTCCTTGGTCGATGCTCGTTAACTCTAAGAGTTTACGAGTGTACCTCACGATATCACCCTGGGTTATTTGAGTAACGAGACAATTTGGTATCCTGATTTGCAGCCAGTATTGGCTCGACAACCGTACCCTCAGAGAGTGCAAAACCTACTAGTTACTCAAATCTTTGAACCACAGTATGGATAGCAGCCAAGTCGCATCCGTGGAGCGCGTCAACGAAAAGTAGGAGGTTTCGTCCTCAAATACCAAAGAAATCACGAGAGTAGCCAATGAATTCTTGAGCTCACAGAGTTCCCACTGCCACTCGGAACCACAAGTCTGTTTCATTACATAAACGTCTACTACAACTTTACAGAGAGCGGAACTTCGTTGACAGAGCGTATGGAGCAGAGTACGATAAAGACCTGTGGGTGACTTCACGATCTTACCTCGTGCGTTGAAGAAGAACGCTGCGACTTTCAACAGAGTCAGGCCGCCAAAGTGCGTACCGAAGGTTAGGGCTTGGCGTTCATCACTTTCTCAATTGCGAACTGCTTTTGCAATATCGACGGAACGTTGTTGTCTCGTGCACACGGTGAAAGGTGTGAGGTTTACCGGAGAAACATCAAAGTAGCTGACTATCTCTTGGCTTGGTAAGGATTTTCCGCTAAAGATGTGATCTTAAGTCCGGAGGCTTCAAGTCTGTTCTAGAGAGAGTGCTTTAGTAGACAGTGATATTGTCATTATTTCCATTAGATGGCAGACCGCGAACCCTTAGTACTGTAGAAGGAGACATCGCCATGGCTTTTTGAGATTGCGTATACGTAGCTGTCGAAGTTAGTGATAGTGATTTGAGGTAAGTCTGATGGCAGGTTGGAAAGCTACAACAACGGCTGTCAAAGGATCCTTACCGGGAATCTTCGGATGAGAGGGTAAGGGTCCTTCAGCTCTATAGCAATGTCATAATGACTCTGCTGCTTCAGACCACTCAATTGATGGCTTGATCTGTGGCCTCCGCAACATTCATTTAGCCCTTCGAAGGGTCACGAAGTTGCGTGGAATCTAAAAACACTAAGAGGGATGTCGTACGGTATACGAAGTACATCTAGCGCAGCCAAGAGTGGTTAGCTCTGAGAGTAGCGGCTTGGCGCTTACCAGATACCCTTACAACAATATTCCTGCCGGTATACGTTTAGCTATGGGCTAATATAATGAGGGTCTACCTCTAGGAGGACCGATTGCAGCAGTAGCAAGGCATTGAACAATGGAGAAGCGCCTGTAAACCAGGTTGAAATCATGGGAAACTCAGACTCGAAGCTTGTGTTTAAGCAAGGCATCTTCAAGCTGTCTGAGCCAGATAATATCCCAACAGATGATCCATACTGGAGAGGGGTGAGCTAGCCGGCGTATCTAGTGTGCTTCACCTCGCTGATACGTTTCAGTTCTGGGAGCTTCCTGAATCCACCGAAGATGTGTTCAGCCTCTTCTCCCCAGTTGACGTTCGCCGAGCACGAGACAGTTCCCTCCCCAACATCGAAACCCTCATTCTAGCCCTCACGTCTCGCCTCTTCACGCTACGGCATCACCGCTCGTTCCCAGATGTTGGAGTTGCTCCAGAAAAGCATGTTCTCAATTGCATAAGGGTCCTCACGCGCATCCTCCCGTTCCTCTACGAGGCAGACCACTTAGAAGTGTGGGAAGACAAGTTTTTTTGGACGAAGAGGAAGAGGCGAGCAAAGGGTCAGATAGCGAAACCTGAAGTGTTATTCGATGAGTCACAGAAAGAGGAAGAGCCGCGGCCCGAAGATGAGGAGCGGTTTGAGGAAGTCAGGCCGCTAGGAGAAGAGTTGGTCGATACATTGATCGACTTGCTGTTCTGCATCGGATTCACGCTACCGTACACTGAGCGATCAAGGACACGGATTACGTATGCGATATGGGCCAAGGGTGTGGGGTGTAATACGTCAATGAGCGCGAGCAAAGAATTGGAAAGCAACCGGATAGAGATTTTGAGGCTACTTTTGACGTTGTCAAGCAAGTCGCTTTATATGCCTGCCCACATATTGCCAACAAAAGGGGTCAAAGCTGTGACATATATCACCACATGTCCGGATAAACAGCTCGTGCTCTCGTTGCTTTGCTCCCAGCTCAACACCGCTCTGAACTACAATCCTGCTACTTGGAGAGTACCGTACGATCATGTGGTTTACAAGGATCCCAAGCAGACCCTGGTGTCATACTGTCTGCAATTCCTCCTCGTCTTGCTTCTGTATCCAATACCAGAAGGCGGCAAGGGACCTCCCCCCAAGAACTACTTTCGGCATTTTCTGGGAAGATTGCACCGACCACAGGACTTCGAGTTTCTAGCAGACGGTATGGCAAGGTCGCTGAATCAGCCGCTTCAGGTGACATCTTCGTACCTTCCAGGGAGTCAGAAATCACTGAAGTGGGCATCGGAAATGATCATGCTCTTCTGGGAAACGCTCCAATGCAACAAGCGGTTTCGATCGTTCATCATTGATACCGATCGAGGCCACGAGTTTCTGACTCTAATCCTATTCTACGCCACAGAGTACAAAACGGATACATCAAAGCAAGGTGTCATACGTATGTGCGTATTTGTTTTGCAGACTCTGAGCACTGAGCCGAACTTTGGAAAGCTTCTCAATCAGGATTTTGAAAGTCAGGATACTCTACCGGCAGTAATCAGGCTGAATGACTTCAGTGGCACTTACGCCGATTTTTTGATCATAGTAAGACCTTAGACCGGAGACCCGGTGAATCCATGCTGATGACAAATAGTCCATCCACAGCCTTATCACTTCCAGCAAGGGCAAGCTGGATGCGATATACCCATCTCTCCTCGCGACTATCAATAATATCGCCCCGTATCTACAGCAATTAGGCTCTCAACCAAGCTTCAAACTGCTTCAACTGTTCGCGTCCATGTCATCGCCCAGCTTTCTCCTTGCTAATGAGACCAACTACTTACTCCTGCAATCTTTACTCGAGTCTATGAATGCAATCGTTGAACACCAGTATAACAGTAAATATGCGCTACCTTCAGTAAGTACACGGCTAGGGCTAATTCGATTCAAGGCAATAAGATCTTCATACAAGGTGTCTTCAAGTCGAGAAAACGCTTTGAAGCATTACGTTCCTTCACTTTAGAGAGTGGCCAACTAGAGATCGAGCGTTTAAAGCAGCGCAGTAAAGAAGCAGCAGGAGCCTCACATCCGCCAGCTAGTCCCACACGGACGTCTCGAAATAGCTCTGTCGATAGTGTCCGGAGTCCAGCGAGTGCCAGGACACCAACTTTGAGCAATGTACCAGAAGAAGGCGGCGCATTTGCCATTGGTGACGATGACGAATCTGAAGACGAGGAGCAAGAGGTGCTTCGGACTCCCTCGCAGTCATCTCCTTCCGCACATAACTCTCGAGATGCGTCAATCTCTTCATCGAATGACGAACCGCTGCCAACACAACTGCGTGGCATGTCCGAAAAGGCTCGCGGTAAGATGCCAGCTGGCCAACCCTCGTTCTCCCGTCAAAACAGCACCACCAGTCTGAATAACCATGCCGCGACCATTTCTTCTCCTACCACTGGCTTCGAGCCGACAGCCCATTGGATTGATTCCTGGCTACCTACCCTACCCTTACACACCATCTTGACACTTCTCTCATTTCCCTCGCCACCCAAACAATTACCCCCAGGGTTGGAGCCAAGCCCACCACGAATCCACCTCTTTGAATGGACGTCACTTTCCCTCGGTTGGTATGAGTCCTTACTCTGGGGCTTCATCTTTGCTTCGGAAATGGTTGTCCAAAAGGGCACAGTAGGCGTATGGAACGGGACAGCTGTGCGGCTTTTCAAGGTGGAGACGGTGGCAGCTACAGGGCCGAGTCTGATGAAGGTACGTGAGTTTCGTGGCGACTATTTCTCCCAGTCTGGACCTCACCAGAGGTTACAAGGCTTATGTTATGGTACAAGCCTGTGTTACTCCCTTAGATGTGTTATAAAGTAAGGCTTCTGCGTTTAGAAACATGCTGACCGGGATATGCATAGCCGATGGGAGCGGTAGACGCCGTGGGTAGTAGACTGGTAAGCGGTGTCGCGAGCTTGGGCGTTGGATCGAGAAGTGTTAGTGAGGGAAGAGAAGGGACAGCCAGGGGGATGAGTGTTAGGGATGTCTAATATCTTGTTTATACTCTGCTAAATGCTCCTGTATATCTTGATGATGTATATGAAAGAAAGCCGGCACCAGTTGGGCAAAAATCGGGCATGCTGCCATGACCAAGGGTGATCGAATAACTGTATTGATTCTTTGATTATGGATAATATTTGCACATAGGAAAGGTTATTCTTTCTTTCTTTCTTTGGGCCTGGTACCTGCTCCAGTAAGGAGTCCCTAGGGCGTTTTGGGCCCGTGGTACTGGTTGTTTGGTGAAGGTTACGTTTCCTCGGTCTCGAGAGACTTGCTTTTGAGCCCATGGTTGTGTGCAGAGGGTAGATCATCGCCTCAAAGCCAGCTACGACGTACACTTGGACCTTGAGGCCTCAAGAGAAGATGGTGAGAGATATGGGGCTTGAGACTCCGAGGCGCAGTTGGGATCCATGGACTGGGCTCTCCAAGTGCCCGGTGCGATTACCCAACAACTCTAGATACTTTATTTGTACGCGCGCACTCGAATCGAAAGGGTTACCTAGTCGTGCAAGCTGAGAGACCACGCTCAAAGCTGGTTCAGGAAATAGAAATCTTTCCAAGGAACAAGTCAAAGTAGCGTTTCAGCTCAAGCCGTTCTAGTAGAGATACGCCAGACTTATATCATGTATATGCATCCGATTATGCGATGTGCATCCTATCTGGTCACTGCTATTGCTGTCCTTATTCAACAATACTCTCATTCGGAGTCCAACGGCAGCCAAGATGTATTCATGTCAGGCTGTGGCGATGTCACACTGATCCCGTATTTTTCGTTCATCACACACCCCCGTGGCCACAACGTAACCACGATATTCTTTGTATCCGTTGACCAGCCAGGAAGCCCACTACCATGCACACAGACCGATAATAGATTTTCAACCGCACGAAGAATAAACAACCAACTACTTTGTTGAACAGGCTGAGCCTGACGTGTAGAGGCGAAGCGGGAGGCTGAAATGGGTAAGGCATCGTTGGCGAAGTCGCGAGTCATCCTGATCACGAGTGCACAGCCGTCTGTTTGTATCTTTAGTGATGGATCTTCTCTCACTGCTCAGCCTTGTTGGCGCAGCGTTGGACTAACCAGCTCCCGCTCCTATACCTAACGCCCATGCTTCATACCCAGTGCGGATGGGGCCATGGGGGTAAACCTGCCGCGAGAAGAAGTCATAGCTAGTGTAGAGGTTGTCTTTGAGTCGCGGAGCAAGAAGTCCAACGGCACGCTGACAGCCATGGAAATCGAAATCATCCAGTTCTAGGCCCCAAGTCGGATGCTCAGTGTTGTTGACGCACTTGGCAGCGTATGTAGGTCCGTCCAACCTATCATTCAGGGTTGCATTCGGCGTTACATCAATGACTGCGCCCAGAGTTTCAGGCAGCACAAAGAAAGAGTACGAAAATATCAACCAGAACAGTTGCAACATGTTGAGGCAGAGCATGCTCTACTATCGTCTTGTCGCATTAGGGAGAGAAGCGACACTACCCTCAACGGTCTGACAGAACGCATATATCACGTCGTGACTGTAAGCATAAAGACTTTGATTGAGTAGAAGTTTGGTATATCTCACGATGAGAATTTTACTATTGCCGCACCTGCACGAAGCCAATATCCTATATGGAGGACTGGCGACAGCCGGCTACATATGGCTTCTCTAGAAAGAGGTATTTTACCGACTTGCTTCCGGGAGCCGCACAGGAGATATGCGGGCGCGTATGAACAGGTTCGATAACGAACCGGTGCGAAGGAACAACCAAGGATGTTGTCATGTTCAGCCATCATATCATACTATCGGTGAAGCCGCTGTTAATAGGTGCTGTTTAGTGTAAGATTGTAGGACCCTTCCTCGTCTACTTGTTAGAAGTCATTATCGCTCTTAATGCATGTGTTCCTTCTTCGGTCCGAAGATGGTTGCAGATGTTCTCGCCGATTTCCTGGGAAGACAGGATTGATGCTCGTGGTCTCAGAAGGGTTTTGAGGTCGGCTTTTCAAGTATAACTAGTGTGAATCTTGATGGATGTCCAAGCTGAAAAGACTTGATCTATAAAGCAAACATCTGAAAGCCTGTGCAACACAATCGATCATGGCTTCTGAGATGGTAGGCTTAAGAAAAGTTGCCGACCGCGCTAGCGTAAACAAACCGTAGGGCTGATATCCAAGCTCGAATTGACTTCACCAAATCCGAGCTGACACGAAACCGGCCATCAGATCATTTCTCATCCCTTCAATCATGGCCGCTAACTCTACCTCTATGTTTCAGCAGCTTGATTCTCAACTTGAGAACATACTTGCTGACTGGAATATCTACACCACCCTCATCGCTCTTGTTCTCGTCGTGTTCCTAATCTCTCCCCTCTTTCTTTATACCGAACCCGATCTCCACCCTCTCATCTTAGCTCGCCAATCCTCCGCCTCATATGTCCGGCAACCCAAGGAATCGGCAATTTTCCGGTCTAGCGAGATCCTACATGGCTATCCATTGAAGTCAGGCTTGAATGTCAAAGAGCCTGGTCAGCCGAAATGGACAAGTGGAAAAGATGGGGACCTGAGAGATGTGTGGAAACGAGCGGTATCGGGCCCAGTCGATGCTGATGGCAAGCCTACCGGAGGAGAAGCGGGCAAAGTGATCACAACGTATGGGAAAGAAGAAGTCATCGAGTACAGCTTTGCGAAGCTTTCTTGCGAGATCAATGCCGTGGGACAGTACATGAAAGCGCATGGCGGAAGCCGCGTCGCTATCCATATGCACAACTCTGTGGAATTACTGGTGGCCTTATTTGGTAGGCTAGTTGAAGAGCTAGCACAGATAATCAAGCTGATTGGATTCGGTAGCTTCTGCCTTCTACGGCCTGACGCCGATTCTAATACCTCGCCAAAAATCCATCGACACGCTTGCTGGCATTCTGGTGGAGACTAAAGCAGATATCTTGGTCGCTGGTGCAGGCTCACTGCCCTTGAAAGAGCTGCTGCAAAAGTCTCCTCATCTTAAACAGGTCATCTGGGTGGTGGAGCTGACGAGCAGGCACATGGGCTGGAACGAGGAGGAACAGAGCGAAGCAGGAAAGGTAGAGGTTGCGGCCTGGCACAAAATCATCGACGAGAAGCAGACTTCATCAGAGCTTCCAGATGATGTTCCGGAAGGTACCATGACCAATGTCGTGATAGTGACAGAGGACGCCTGGAGCGCGATGGACAGCTATGAACTTACAGAATTCACGCAAGCCGTACGCCACTTTCATCCGTGATTGTGAATGTTCCTACCGCTGACAATATGCTTAGAATCTGGTAGCAGCAATCGGTGCCCAAATCTCCGCTCTCCCACGCCTCCACCGGCTCGGTCCCACGGATACCATCACACCCCTCGCCTCTCTCGCCGAGTTGTATCCTTTGATCGTCACACTCGCTGCCCTGTTTTCCAACGCCTCTCTCGCCCTCACGTCTGTCAGCGGCCCCAAGGTCCCTTACAGCGCCGCCTTTCAAGGTGCCTCTCCCACCGTCATCGTAGCCGATACCGAGACCTTATCCAACTTCTGCAAAGACAAAGAGAGGACCATGTCGTCCAGCCTTCTCGGGCGATTCAACCAGTGGCGCAAAGCAAGGACGCTCAAGGCCGGCACTATGCCAAAAGCTTCTGGCTTGACAAATACACCGCGTTTGATCTACACCTACGACAAAGCCGGCGCTTCGACGGCGAAATTGACCCCGGAAGAACTGTTCAAGCTGAAAGTCTACAGCGGCGCGAGAATCATTTACGCTTTCACGGACACCCAGGTCGCGGGCGCGATTAGCCAGACCAACATGCTGGATTACCAATCCACGAGCGCTGACTTCGGCCCGCCGCTCAGCTCGGTGGAGATTAAGCTTCGGGATGCGCCGGATGGCAAGAATAGTGATGAGAAGGCGTTGGGCGAGCTTGTTGTTAGTGGGCCGGCGGTTGTGGGGGGGGTAAAGGTCGTGAGTCAGATTATGACGATGACGGATAGGTATACTTTGGCGTATGCGTCTTGAGGTTGTTTGGGACAGATTGTTATGGTGCATTTGAGCGATGAGGAATGGGGAATGAGTGATTAGCCTGCCTGCTTGCCCGTCGTCGTTGATACATAATTAAAATAAGTCAGACGTGTGTAATTAGAATCGAATTGACGAGGCATGATGAACGTTCGTTTTCCATCCTGGGTATCTATCTCTATCCACCAAGGTAAAGTAGCTTAGCTTGCCGAGCTCGAGCCGCAAAGCATGATTACCTTAGGGAGCAAGCAAGCAAGCATGAGCAATCGAAACCCTCGCAGACCCCAACGCTCATCTCATCTCATCACCAAACACACCCCCCCCCCAAATCAGCAAGCGAACCTAAACCCCCACTCACCATCCCCCTTCCACCCCTCCCTCTCCCAAACCCGCACCCTCACATCCCTGTTCGGAGGATGGATACTACTCACCACCCTATTGCCGCCTACCTTGGGAAATACCCACACGCCCTTAACCTTACCTCCCTCCCCGTCATTTCCGTTTCCCTCTCCTTGTCCGTCTCCCTTTGCCTTTGCCTCTCCATTTCCCCACCCCTTTTCGTTTCCCTTGCCGCTTCCCGTGCCGTTTCCCGTTCCTGTGGTGCATACAGGCGCCATCTCAAACCTCATCACCACCATCGCGACCGCGCTCGTGATTTCGGTCGTGGCGAAGAAGCGGCCCGGACAGAGCGTTTGGCCCCCGCCCCAGGCTCTGTAGGCGCCTGGGTGGGGTTTTTGGGGGGTGGGTTCTGAATTGGATGTGGCTGGGGAGGGGGATGTGGATGTGGAGGGTAATGTGGATGTGGAAGGTAAAGGGGAAGGGGAAACGGAAGCAGTAGGCTCCTTTTTCAAAAAGCGGCGGGCGTTGAAGGCAGCGCGGTCGGGGCCCCAGATGGGGTCGACGTGGATGAGGGCGCCGGGGATGAGCAGCGCGGAGCCCTTTTTCAGCAGGTACCGGTTTGCGAGGAGGGTGTCTTGGGTGAGCCAGCGGGAGGAGGAGGATTGGGTGCGGTGGCGGAGAAGTTCGCGGAAGGTGGAGTGGAGGAGCGGGGTAAGGGTGGGGGTGAGGGCTGTGATGTCGATTATGTGCTTGCGGGTGCCGTTGTGGCCCGTTGTTGAGGATGAGGATGAGGATGGCGGCATGGTGGCGTGGATTTCGGCGCGAATTTCGGATAGGAGGGTCGGGTCCGAGTAGATGGTTAGGAGCATCCAGAAGAACGTGGGTGTGGCGTTGACGAGCACGCCGATCAGGTCGCCGATTTCGAAACGGGCGACGTCGTCGACGGTTCCGCCGTTGTTGATTGCGGCGTCGTAACGTGCTTTGAGGACGCCGAGACCGTGTTTATAGTCCCCGCGGTTGAAGTATTCGTTTATGGCTTGGTGGAGCTTTCGGCGGCCTGCGAAGCCTTTACGAGCTGTGATTTTCGGATACAGTCCGAGGAGTATCATGGTAAAGTCGTTCTCGAAGTCCCTGGCCGACGTTTCAATTTTGTGGTCACTACTTCCGTACATTATAGAGAACGAGAAAACCCACCAAAAGGCCTCGGCCAGCTCAGGCTGAAGCTTTATCGGATTTTTCTCACCATAAATTGCCTCCGTACTCGCAATCGTGAACCTGGGCCTGATCCAGCCAAAAAGATCCCCTTCCCACCCCCCCTCGACCGCCCACTCATCCAAAGATGGCGCGAAAGTACTTAACATGGCTTTATGCATCCTGTCGAGATTAGGTCCCGGAGCCATTTCTCTGTGCATACCCCTATGCGTTTCGTGCGCAACGCCCAACTTGCCTTCTTTACCTACAATTGTGCCGTCAATGTTATACTTGATCAAACCCATGGCTCGTGAGTCCGGAGCCAGGTCAAATACTCGGGGAGATAGTGCGGAGACGAAGGGAAAGAAGGAGATGGTTTTTTCATTGCGCTCGACGGCCGTGACGAGGTCGGCGGAGTTGACGACGTAGGTGCGCTTGTTGAGGGTTTGGAGGGTGTAGATTGGGAGGTTGTTTCGAGCGCTGTCAGGATGCTATTAGTCGTGCTTCCGTGGGGGAAGAGGAATAAGTGACCTCAAAATTTCCAAGTAGCGCATGCCATAACATAGTAATCCGAGTATGTGCCCGACATATGGAATCAAACTGGAAATTACCGGTGGTTCTTTCGGGTCGTATTTGGGGCTGAACAGATAGACAAGCGAAATATAGACGATGACAACCAGCAACGAAACCCCAACGAGCGTCGACAGCAGGCTGAAATCCATTATGAGAGTCAAGCGTCCTTACGAAATGAAAGGTCAAAATTCTGGTATACAATCGTGTGCGTGCTTCCTCCAATTTCTAGGAAGACTCGAGAATAGTAGGTTGCGCCAATATACGTTCACTCGTCTGAAATATCTTTTAGCGTAGCGATACACCCAGTAGTGATGGCAACCACATAGTCCGAGTAGCCAATGAATCAGTGGAATCGTATACAAGAAGAAGATATCAATCCCTTTGGAAAAAAGTCTTGTGTAACGGCCCCATTCAGCCCCGCGGTAGCTCGGGCGCTTGCGATGTAGGCTAATCATCCCGAATCCTTACCCTAGGAGTAGGAATAGCAGATGCTTTTCACTGTAAATAGGCAGATGAAGACTGAACACATGAAAAGAAATAATTGCGGTGAAGAGGACTACCAAACTGGGAGGTTTTCTGCTTGAGTAAGTAAGGGACTGGTGGGCTCTCATTGCATGAGGTTACCCACGCCAAGGGAAAAAGAAAGTCGACGTGAAGGAGTTTTAACGCCGGAAGGTTTCGTGAGGGTCCAGAAAAAGCCAATCTTTTGCAACAGAAGTTGTAGTAGTCGGCTGGAAGATCACCTTTCATATCGAGTGTATCGTGTATAAGATGTTATCAGAAATCGTCCATCTTTCGACGTTGGTGGGCCCACATTGACTTTCATTTGTCCCTTGGCGTGCCATGCCACCACCACCACTCTGGGGGATTGCAACATAGATTGCACAGGGGTGAAACTTATGGCGCGGATTCCTTATCATAAAGTACTTCTCCAGCTGATTGACTGTGCGTGAAAAGATAACCCCCTTATGCAGTTCATTTTTCAACTCCCGAGGCACTAGGCGTCGCCGCTTTAGCGAGTGAATTACAAAGGCCGCAAAAACCAACGCTCCTCCAGCTCCCAGACCTACCCCAAAACCCAATGGCGATCTCCTCATCCCCCCCTCCAGCGCCTCCTCCCGCCCCTCTCATACATGCTGGCCATCCTCGCTCTCGGCGGCAGCATATACAGCCTCATTGACCCCCAAGCCGCCGCTACCGACCTCGGCATCCCCATCTCCTCCCCCACGTCGCCCGCCCTCCCCTTCGTCTCCTTCACCGGGGCCCGCAACATCAGCTCCGGACTCATGATCCTCGCGCTGCTGTATACGGGCCAGAAGAAGGCGGTCGGGACGTTCTTGATGTGTGGTGTCGTGACTGCGATGACGGATGCGTGGATTTGTTACAGGCATGATGGGGTGGAGGGGAGGGCGGTGGGACATGCGGTTATGGGGGTTGTGGTTGGGGTGTTGGGGGGGGGGATGTGGTGGGGTTGGGGGGGGGAGAGGTGAGATTTTAAGAGTGGGTGCGGGTTATGGGATACGGGGGGAGTAATCGTGGGTTTGGTACGAGTATACCAGGGCGGGTGAATGATCTCTCCGCTTTGGAGCTCTATGATCGGTAGTTGTTATGACTGACGAAGGAATAGCCATGTGGCGGGAAAGAATTTGTGACCCTATTCGAAGACGCATACCGAGGGCAGGATTCAGTAGAAGACAGAGTCGACCACCGGAACTTTTGGGATACAAGGGACTGGACTGCCCTGTACCTACAGGGCAACGTGCGGTAACCAACGAAATGCCCGACTATTGCGCGAACTAGTCCTACCCAAGTACAAGAGCCTTAAAGAGAGCATGTTCCGTTGCAAGCGAGACGGCCAAGGCCGCTCGGCGATGTCGGTATCCTCCGGGTTGAAGTTCGCCTTGGGATCATTAAGGTCTTGGAAGGACCAAGACGAATATCACCCATTGAATAATACATCGTATGTGGGTCTAAACGCTGTTGATGCCGTAGGATAGGCTTAAGGCTGCTCGAGATACAGGCAGGCCTAATCAAGGCAAATGTATGTAGGGCATGTCAATGTCATCCAAGTGTGATGGGAAGATGAGGAGATGGGTTTGACTCGGTCTCTCATGTACGATTTCAATAAGAACTAGGTACCTTGTTGCGATTATACTATATCAACCAAGGATTGATGTGCATATGATGAGTCCAAATAGATCCTTGCCTTTTATCATGAGCCAAATCCTTTCCCCCCCCCCCCGGGGGCAGAAAAAACTCTCAAGTCAGCGAAAGATTTCTCAAACCTTTGTAGATATAGATATATTATATACACTCCGAACTTCGGATTGGGGATTGCCGTTTCGGTTTGGGAAAGCCGCTTTAGAGAGAGCAGAGAGGGAGCAGAAGGGAGCAAGGGAGAGTATCAATAAAGTAGTACCGAGGCGCACTAGATAAGAGCTTGAGCTGCCCGTTTTATTTTCTGCTGGTGATCCTAGATGATGCCACCTGCTGCCTGATTCCCACTTTTCAGAAAGCATTACGTTTCTCTTTTTACGCAGGTGATCAATTAGTTAAGTAGGAGTACTTGATATATCTACAGCAATTACACTAACGATTGAGTTACAGACTTCCAGAGCTGGCTTTCGAGAGCGTGTCTACTAAGAAAAATGGCGACGATGGTGAAAAGATCTCATACTAACTAATACTCTCTGCAATATCTTTAATACATCTTTCTATTCTCTTCTTTCTTAACCTTTCTCTCCTCGCTCGCAAAACTTATATAACGGTCGGCCCCTTTATTCCCGTCTTGAGACTGTTCACTTGGATTTGTCTCTCAGATTTATTCAGCTGCGACGATCACCTTGAGCTCCAACGCTGTTGACCCCTATCGAACAGTTTCCTTCTATGATCTTCTATCTTTCGTGCTTCTGACTTCACCCTCTTCACCAGAACACTGTTCCCAAAAGTCATTCTTAACAGTCCTCTTCCTACACTCTCTCGATACCACCCCTCTCCTCATTAGAAGGGACGACCAAAATCTATTGTCCCTTGATAAGTACTCTTCATAAACTATGTTAGATCAACTACAACACGTAGCCGACAAGCTTCATAAAATACGTTTTACCTCTCCCCATGAACCCGGCACCATAAACGAGCCAGGTCTTCCACTGCTCAATGTACTCCGGCCAGTATGTCTGTTCTGATTGGCCCCTCCCCTCATATTGTAAATCACCAACCTCACCGCCAACAACTCGGTTTGCAAATCCGGTCATTCCAAATCCACCCCCGGGCGAGACTTTATCCGAGATCTTGGCATAAGAGTCTTGGCATGCTTGGCATATCCAGGACTTTTGGTGCCAACCTCCGTAGTGGTCCGCATTCTTCAATCCAACACGCCTGCGCTGTCATCATCTCAGCGCTTTGTTCTCTAAGCGCGAGCTTGAATAAAGCCAATCTCCCAGGATTGAGGGTCTTGACACAATCGCACCCAGCAATTAGAGGGCATTCCATTCAAAGTGCTGAAAATCCTAGGAAACTTCCCGGGAAGTCTCCCAAGATTCGTAGTGGACCCAGCAAGTCCGTTTTTTGAGGTTCTGCCTAGGAACGTTCCCAATGATACGATAGCATTAGCTTCAGCGTAGACAAATTCAAGTATTCCAAACGGCCACGAATAGTTTATTCTTCAACTACGCATGACCTTATGAATATTCAGCGAATCGCCAGAGCTGCAATGAGCCATAAGAGTGTTGTATCGCTGATGGTGTGAATCACTGCCCGTGGTGTGAGCCATTTTTGGTGTACATACACTGCGCCCAGCACCGCCTCGATCATATTGCTGAATATTTTTTCCGGCGCGAAGGCCGCGAAAGCTCGCCATAGATAGACAAGATCGTGACTCAACGCGGCATTGATAATCGGTTCTAAGACTGCAAAGCGAGTGTGCGTGGCACTGAGGGCGGATGCGAGGGCGGGGATCGGCGCATGTCGGAGAAATTTGGATAGGGATATCGGCCTTGCACCGGGAACAAGTGAAGACGCCTCGTTTGGATCTGATGGTGCAAATTCTGCAACAGGAGATGAGACGGTACGTGAGAGAGAACAGAATGCAAGGAACGAGGCATTTACGGCTGTGGTGCGGAGAGTGTGCATGCGGTAGGGCTGAAGAGCTACTTTGGGCGGGTCCTTGTGAGAAAAGATGGTTGTCGTGACGAGGTAGTCGAGGAATGCGTCGCCAAGATACTCAAGGCGCTGGTACGAAGGAGTGCTGGGGATGGAGAGATATGAAGGATGAGTGACCGCTTCGAGCAGAAGGGGCTTGCACGTAAAGGTGTGGCCGAGGAAGGTCTCGAGGACCGTAAAATTTGAAGGGATCGTCAGTGATCGTGGGGAATCACATACGGCAAGGTCATTGGTTTCCCCGGCTGGCTGAGGCCTGACGTCGGTCTTCGCTATTAGTGTCTCGAAGATCTCATCCACAAAGTTGACTCCACCCCCAAGGAGAAGACAGCAACATCGTGGAGCCGAAACTGCCCGGTAAGTATGCTGAAGGTTGAACGAGATATCAATTTGCGCTCCCAAATTGGCGGTGTCAATCAGCCTTATTCGATCTCGGAAATAGCTGATAAGCTCTACAAAGCTAGACTATTATTAGCTATTAGATTTAGCGTTCAAAAGTGGCCCACATCTGAGGAATCAATTTTCTGAAGGTGGACATGACTGGGTCGTGTTCCTTCCAAGCCGATCCTATCCGGATGTAGCCATGCTAGCAGCGGAGGCGATGCCGTACCTCCCTTCCGGAAGGCATGCGATGACGATGTGATGGTCACCAATGCGAACATTGGTGTAGGCGTTGTCGTCGTGAGGGGATAGGTCGGTAGGGATGGGTGCTCTTCGTCCAGCAACTCGCAGGCTGCCACATACTCCGTCTGTACCGCACAGATCCATCCCACTGTATAGTCCTGCCGATGCACACCTCTTCAGGCTTGTCAATATGTCCTCGTGAGGTGCAGCGCTGATGATGAGGTGGTAGTCAATTGTGCAGCGTCTCTAGTGTAGAAGGCTATGCTCCATGAATGTAACACGCCCCGCAGGTCGCCTTGGCTTTTTTGCCGCGCTAGGGTTGAAGGACGCCAGAGGCTCAGCCGTCGCGTCAATCCCCCGAGCTACCCCCATACCCTGCTTGTCAGATGGGTCAGTGACTGCGCAACTTCCAGGGTTCGTATCCGATGGATTCCGTTGATGTTCTCGAACAAGGTGCGAGGTCAACTATCCAAAATCTATTAGGTCCCGAACGGCGCTATGCCCAGCCATAAATCTCTTAGCCTTTTCTGGCAGGCGCTTTCCATTTGTATTTCTTGGGTATGCAAACTGCTGCAAATCGGTACGAGCATCTGCTAAGGGCGACCTATTGCTACACTTGATCGCGGCAGCGGCCAGGGTTCGAGAAGCATTCCTCTCGACCGGAAGGTCTTATACACTCAGCCCTCCAAAACTGACACTTGTAGGCCGCACATTGAGCTCTTGCGTCAACTGAAGATAAGGCGCGCTTCAGGCAGCACTCACAAGGCTCACTTGAAGGCTGCCAACCTCGCTAATCCATAATCAACATGCAATTGAATCGTACGAGCGCCGCTCTATACAGCCACTTCACTTCCCATAGGGGTTTCCTTCAAGCTCTCTGGTTGACTTGTTTGTAATAGACCTCAATTTTATTATAAGGATTTCATCTGCTCGCGATCTACATGAATGCTCAAGCTGCACCAGAGCGAACTTGCGATACTGACACAGAAAATTGTTCACTTACTTCGAACCCAAAACGCATGAAAAAGAAAAAGGTAGACCAAGCATCATCAGCGAGTATTGTCGCGAAGCTATCAGTCAGGGCCACGAGAGATGCGTCTGGCTATGCTTTAAACAAAATGGGAAGGTCATGGCCCGTGATGTCCGAATCGACAGTTTGAAACCACCTTGGGGCATCCCAGAGCTCCGGAGGCAGTCTGGTTGGTGGAAACGACTTTCATTGTATTCAGCTGTTGGAGTGAAAGAAGTAAAGGCAAGTTTTTTTTCATTATCTGCTCTCTTTCATCATGCCAGCTGACGGGATGCATCAAGATGCGTTTGGTGAGCCATGATAAACAGCATAAGGTCATGCATGCTGTCATTATCGATTTCGATTATTCTAGCGAGCTCGCATGGTACGACCGAGCCAAAGAGCAATTGTTAGAAGAGTCAAAACCATATTCGATGGACTGCGGTGTGGATGTCATGGGGAGGACTCATAGCGTATCCACAGTCTGCTCTAATACTCGCTGGGATGAGATCCAGGGCGAAACATACTGCACGTTTGCAAGAATGTGTGACCTCGAGGAAGGGAGAAATAATCTCATTTGGTTGCCAGGGATGCTAGAGTATTACTGGCAAAATGGCGTTCAAGACGAGGGTATAATATTTCTTGACAAGGCAGGTTTCATTACTACCTATAGGTACGTTACATCTTCACTAGACACTTCATGACTAGTTCCTGACTCTTTAGCAACCTGGAGTTTGATGCCTATAGCAACGCTATTGGCCCTTATGGAAGACCCATCAACGCTTTTCTTCTAGTCGAAGGGTGGCATGTGCGATACGTTATATGCCTCGTCGCAGCCAGTATGGTTTTCAGCCTTTGCACAATCGGTATCGTCACGGTCATTAATGGGAGCTTTGAGGCCGGGTTGACGGGCGGGAGTTACGCTCTTGGACTTGCAGCGGTACTCTTGGCAGCGCTGACAATTCTGAGCGTTATACCTTAAAATTAGTGTACGTTCAATGGTAAGGGTCTTCAAATTCGACCGATCTCAAACCCATCGAATTAGGGAGCGTTCCAGTCAAGGTCAGGTAACCTAGCCTTACGCTCTGGCTTCGCCTACCCGAATCAAAGCCTAAGCCGAAGGTATCGCTGCGATTGAGCCAACTGAAGCGCGCCGTAACCCAAAAATCTACTCGTCGAGTCAAGTCGGGTGCTGATACCCCAAGCAATGCCGATACAAAGATCCGGGCCCACCTCGAGTCTACCAGTAAACTCATTTACAGACTGCTCTGTCGTTTTTCTTCTTTACTAAGATCCTTTGATCTTATTACTCCCTCCTCCCTCCCTTCTTCCACCCGAACTTCCAGCCAAATCCACTCAATACTGCTATTCAATCCCTTCCGACGTCAGATGTCGAACGACCTAGTCATTCTATCTCTGGCATCTCTTCCTTACCACGGCATAGCCTGCCAGACTACTTAGAGCTCCTCCTCTATATTGTCCTCCCGCGTTTGATGCCAGCCTGATGCAGTGGGCGAATAACCGAACACGGCAAGGTTGGTGCCGCTAGTCCTTCATTGGGGAAGGCGTCTTCTGGCGGAATATCAAAGACGATTTTAAACCCCTCGATACCCCTCGCCCTTATTCCATCACATTCATCCCTGAGTAATACACTGCGCCGCCTTGCTACTTCTCGGCTCCCACGCTATAGGTGCCGCTTCTTCCACTCGCCTCGCACATCGACCGAGATTTGGGCCAGGGATCGAGGTTTCCGGTGCCCACGACTCCTGCAGTCAGCGACATTGGTTGAGCTGCTGCACTGTGCCTCCACCATGAGACCAGTCCAGAACGACGGCTTCGCCGAGTAATGCACTGCACTACATCTCTGCCAGCTTGCACACGGTTCGGGGATGATGTCTAAAGAACGGCTCCATTCGTGGTGATCGAGACTCCAGGCTTCCCGCCTGCTCAAGACTTAACGTCAGCTCCTCCTTGACAGAAGTTTAGACAGAGAGCAGCTTCGACCTAATATGCTGCACCTCCACCAGCTGAGATGTCTTGAGACCCGGTCAGAGCTGCTGTTTAAGGTTATACTTGCGACGATCGCCCTTGTCTTTCTCCATCGCCAGCTGCTTTGTTGGCTCATTCGAGGTCTTTCTACGCGCTTTCATCCCAAGCTAGTACGTTGCAACTGCCCTAAGTATGATGGTCTCCCCTGAATAACAAGGAACAGATGGCTACTCCCACCCTTTCGATGCTAGCCGATCTGGACGCGAGCGAGCGTCGCAACTACAGCTGCATACTTCTGGGGCTCGGGCCTCGGCTGGGAATTGCGAGACCAAACTCTATGGAGGGGTATATCCTTGGAAAGAGATAGGGACCCACTTGATTGGTTGTTCAGCGAAGGTCTAGCAAACGAGGAAGTTCAATAAAAGTTATGCAGGGTTTGAAGTAATCTCCAATGAATATGGTGTGATGGCTGCATCCTGTAGAGGGTGGACGAATGAGATCTAGAAGAGTGGGACCCAGATCAGCCTCAGAAGGTTTTGGCTCTGCACATGGGCGGCAGCCTGCTGTGATCTATAAATATCCGTGCAGTGACTATGCGCAGACTACTGTTCTGATTGGTGCTGGTTGGAATCAAGGAGATGATACAAGTGCTATACTGTGCCATCATCGATGGACTTGTTTGCTCCAAGCCATGATCTCCAAGCCTTAATCGAGACGATCGAGCTTCGGTGGCGGAGTCTCCGCTCGTGGGGAGGTAACTGTGTCTCCAACCACTCATGCACGTCTCAAGCAGCATTGAATAGCATGAAGCCAATGACTTTTCGCGCTCTCAGCTAATCACATGATTCAGCATGGATCGACCGATGCAAGCGTGTTGTGCTAGACTCAAGGATCGCATAAAGTCCTTGCATACGACCTGAAATTCTTCAGTATCAAACCCCTCTTGCGCCATCGGGTGACGTGCCTTCTGTGATATTAGACTAACCATTTATTGGAACTACTACGGTCCGCAAAAAAAAAGGCCTTCGCTCCGCGTGTCATCAACCCCCATCTTTTAGGGTGCCAAATTGATGGCCTGAGTTTGCGAGCGAAGCAGCTATCAACGTGAAAACCAAAAACCTCCAATTACGAAGAGTCGGGTCAACGCGGTGGGCTTACTTGAACGTCATCTTGAACAGCTAACTAATTAATTTGTCCTCAAGCGTCTATCTCACTGCCTCGTGGCTCTACGATATTTGCTAGCAGCGACAACAATATCTCTATCAATTTAAGTGCTTCATCGACTCTTCCGGCCTCACGAGCAGAAAAACTCGTTACTCAGCCTACCAATAATATTTCCACAGCGCTACCTACAAGATCCTTTCCTGAGCACCCGTCTGTCTCGGAGATACATACCATCGGATTCCAAGACATGTTGTGGGAGGTAGAAGAAGTACTACAAAGGCGTATAGTCCGAGGTCGAGGATTACGTGCAAAACGTGCTAAGCGATATCTGGCACGATGGACGCTGAGTTGGCTCTCTACTGGAGGAATTCCATTATGCTCGAAAGAGTTGGAAGAACGTCAAGACTTCGCAGGACAAGCACGCGGAAAGGAGAAGAGCCCTAAGTCAACATCAGATCAAAGTTCACAGGGCCCTATCGTAAGTATCGCCCTTTGAACTTGCTCCATCAATCGGAGCCTAAGACGTTGCAAGCCACTTGTATTCCAGGTGGCGTTGGGGTGGCATTGTATACTACTTAATTCGAGCTTTGTTGCTGTCATTTCATTGTGCGAATGAAGTTATTCCGTGGAAATTATAGTACAATGCTGTCAAGTGCAACGATACAATACCAGATCTCATCTGTATTGAAAGAATTCCAGGTCGATCGCATTCAGCTTCACCGAGACCAAGTTACCAGTCTCGTGCGAGGAGGTCAACTTAGCCTGATCTACAATGCTTTCAGACAGCATGTACGAAACGCAGCTGATTCGCCTTCACCAACATCATCGAGCCCCTTAAAAATAAATACCTACAAGCCGTATCCCGAGGCAAAAGCAGTGTGATTCGCCTCATACACGAGGTTCCTGTCACAATCAATCTCGTAAATGTATCTACCGCTCCCGGAATACCTCTGAGAGCGTAGACTTGGATGCTTAGACCTCGTGCCGAACATGGGGATAGTCACTTTGTGCTGTCACCCAGCAGTGAAAGGAACAGCCTGTTCAGCCATCTGCTTGATATGTCGACCGCGCAGATGCCTAATACTGCCTCAGCTCATACACTCGATCGGCACTAGCCTAGTAGCTTAGGTATAAGAAGGTAGCATCCGCCCTTTGGACTGGAAGGACCTGACACGGCACAGTGATTCCTTTGTCGAACACAGCATGTCTCCCAATAAACTCACCAAAAGTGAACCTCCACGTGACCGAATCGCTGCAAAGGTTTTCGCACGGGTCGCAAAAAGAAGCAAAAACCGCACCACGCTCAAAGCTTATAAGCCTCTTCAGGGCCTTAACGCCTCACCACCACTCAGTGCTGACGCAGCAGCAAAGCTTGCCATATTCAAGCCTTATCTACAGGCTGAGAGGGTAACCGTTATCACTGGTTCTGATACATCAGTAAATGCATGCAGTAAGTCCCCTCTTCTATGGCTCGCAGCATTGTTGCTCACAATCTTACAGTTCCGGGATTTCGCACCTTGCGAAATCGAATCGCACTCTATTCGACATCTCAGCGTTCAATAAGTCTCACGAGGCAGCAATTTCATGCTTTGATTCATGGTATATCAAGCCTCTTATACAAGTTAAGCCCATTCTTCTTCACGAATTATTGAACTCGCTTGCTCGCGAAGGCCGTCTTCTTTCGACACTACGTAGAATGTCGATTGTATCGAGCTTCCTCTCTACCATCTTGGGAAAAAGACCGTACAACTCTATGGTCGGGTTGACGAAGCAAGATGCCAGTCATACAATTGGAGTATATCATTGACGGTTACAATGTTTTGCGGATCGAATGTACCTGATTTTTCATTAGATTATACGTCTATCGATTACTCGACGTAGCGTTGGATCAATATTAACTCTTTTCGAAAAAAGTTATCATCGCAATATTACTATCTCTTATAAGATAATTAATCTTTCTTTAGCTGAGTATTTCTCTCTCTTAGAAACACCAAGGATTTTGAATCTAACACGACTATCGTTCAATTATCGGCCGATGGGGAAGAAATCACGGTACTACATTCCACGCTTTATCACTTGAAGATCACGAAAAGATCGTGCAGATGCTATTAGAGAAAGGAATTGATATTAATGTTGGAATGTATGGAGAGGATTGATTGATTGACTAACTGGAATGGTGTGACGACCAAATATGTAGCCATGCTAAGAGGCTAAATCACGTGGCCATTTGCTAGGTGTTGAGAGGTGGTGCATCATTTCCAACAATCAACGTGCAAGGTGGAGAGTATGACAGCGCTATGCAGGCAGCGTCATTTCGAGATCATGACCAAGTGGTGCAGATGCTGCTGGATCAAGGGGCTGATGTCATCGTTCAAGATGGAAGGTATGGCAGGGCTCACAAAGTGGAAAGCTGCTGCTTTGCCTTTAGAACCTAGCAGATCCACGTTGCGGCGCCGCGCTTACTGCAAAACCCTTGACGAAAAGACCGCAGAAGTCTCTCTTGACGATCGAAATATTTTCGTTCTCTGAGATCGAACGATCCTCGGAATGCCCTGGGAAAATCGACAAAATGTGAAACGCCTTGCGCAATCATCTCATAGCACTGCATGAATGATGGAACATGTCAAGAGGCGCCTTCGAAGACGGACAGAATGAATAACACATATCACGTTGTATACACACCGAACTTGGGAACTGCCATTGGACGACAGACCGGTTGCACTTGAGGTTACAAAATCCCAAAATCTAGAACTCCGATTTCATTGGCTGACAAGTGTGCTTGCTCCCTAAGTGTAGCCGTTCAGCTTTCCATCGTACGGTTTTACCGGCTTTCCTGATTTTCCTGGCTTCCCCGGTTGTCCCGGTACTTCGGCTTTCGTGGTCAAAAGAATGCCGTCCGCAGGCACATATCGCTTTCGCTCTCGCTCCCAATTTACTACATCATTATTGTCGTTATCGCGGTCGTATTCAATTGGCACCAGGCGCTTGAGAATGTCTCTGACCGCCTTTCCCCAGTGATCGCTGCCGATCTCGTATCCCTCCTTGCCCTTGCCCTTTGTTTCATATGCGTGAATGTTCTTGCTCATAATACCAAACAACTCTTTTCCCAACCTGTACATTTGTGCTTTCTCTCCACTCTCATTGATTGTCCCTTTGATGAAATCTCTATCGACTGGCTGTCCGGTAGAGTTTCTGGTGACAGGCTGTTTCGTGGAGGATTCGACTAAAGGGCCTGAGAGCGTAGGAAAAACCTTTTCGTTCACAAGGCCTTTGAGAGGATGATCTGTCGGAGTCGGAGGGAGGTATTCAGTCCTCATTGCATCTTCCCAGAATGCCAGCCATCGGTCTGTGGCGTTCGTTTTGGCCTTGTACGGATTGGGTGGTAGATGTTCGATTAGATGTCGGAATTCTAGTGCCGTGATAATCTCCCGCTACTCGTTGTTCAGTTTGATTTGGGCCTGAAGATCCGTTTGGAGCTTCTGAAAGAACGGCATTTGGGTTGCATGGCACTTCCGCAATTCTGCAACGTTGCGCTGAGGATCTCCATGGGCTTCCGGGCAGCCGACTTCGTAAGTGAAGTTTTTGATATTAGTATCATAGGTGATCAATGCTAAAGATTTGAAATTCTCCAACTCCTGGTCGATCGTTCGATTGTGGCCCTGTTCTCCGGGATCTTTGACGAGCGCCCGCGCTTTCTCCAAGGCAACCACCGCATTTTCTTCGAAGTACTGCGACCTGTGAAGACATTAAAAAATGGACCAAATTTGATACCCCGTAGAATCATTGTCTGACCCATTGGCTATAGGTCGAGCACGGTTTTCAACGCGCATCGCTTCTTCCGCCTCCACAAAGGACTGGACTAAGCTGTCTAAACTCAATTTGTTCCTTGATTCGGTCCCTCATCCATTCATGTTCGGCGATGAAGTCAAGCTGTGCTCGGGAAGCTTCTCCTTCTTCCAGCATAGTAGCGTTCTCAACGCCCTTGTAGAATTCCGCCAAAAAAACCGTGTATGGGAGCCCCAAATCAGCCGTCAGCGCGTCGTTGACAACCGCTAGCCAGACAAGCTCCGTGTGCTTTTCAATATTATTCATGCAGTCACTGCCATCCCTGAAAAAGTGGTCCTGCGCACCGTTCAAGGCCGGTTGTGCAGATCGAAAAGTCTTGAGCCATGGGCACTTTTCTTTGAGTTCCTTGAGAGCTTCGCGGCGATAATGGGATGCAAGTTGCGGGAGCATCTCGGCCTCGAATTCCGCCTTGCGTCCATCTCGACCATAGCCTCGCACGAACACCTGGCTGGCTCCGGCCATGATAACAAACGTGACGATAGTGATTGGAAAGGGCACTGTAAAAGACTTAAGGATTTTACGCTTCGGCTACTATAGAATAGACGACTAGCACACGACTGTCTTTAGAAGGCTTGGGAAGATGTTTGAGCCTGCTCCCAGAGGCTACCCACCCCGCGAAGCTGGATAGCGGCAACGTTCCGCCATTTGACAGATAATTGGCAGCATCAATACATACACAGATTGGGCAGCGCGCGGGGCGCCCAATCGGATTGTTCAAAAAGGGCATCGCTAATATTAAGTAGCAATTTGTATGTATATATATGAAAATGGTAAAAACAAAAAGCGTGGACGCTGTGGGAATTGAACCCACGACCTTTCACATGCGAAGCGAAAATCATACCCCTAGACCAAGCGCCCGGGACTCGGAACTTATCTAATTATGTATATATCGTGATCTGGTAATGGCACTCTCATCACTTTTGAGGTTTCCCAATGTACTGATTGAGATGGTAATGGAGAGTAAATCCAGATTGGTGGGCCAGAAACAACACTACAAAATAATTGCATATAAAATAAGGAGCTACATGTGTACCCCAATCCCACGTAATCTTTGCTCCCGTCCCCCCAAAGTCATTTACATGAATACGATGAGCCGCACCCATGTCCCAATCCCACGCAATCTGTGTTCTCGTCCACCAAAAGAGTCATACAGTGATATAAATCATCCCCACTTCACTCGCTCCATCCCAAACACTCGCGCTCCCCCACCCATAAATATTCTTCCCCATCCAGTCCGCCATCATCAGCAGTCCCAGTTCCAGCTCCAGCCAAGTCATGTTGACGTCCGCCGCATTGCTAACGGTGAGTATTGCATCCGATCCCTCAAGGCTGTACACCGGTGCCATACCCGCTGCTATGCCTGTGTCGCTCCCCATGACTGTCTGTATCTCCAACTGAGTTTCTGCTTCTTGGATGGCAGTCGCTAGTGTGCTCTCGACGGCCGCCGCGCCTTGGGTCCCTTGTAGAGCGAGCAGGATGTATACTTCTGTGCCTAGAGCGCACCATAGGGCTCTGGTGGACTGGCGAGTTTTACGTCTAGGGTTGGTTGAGGCCTCGGTAGTACTGTTGATTAGGGGCCCGAGGGTAGGCACGGGGTTGGCTAATGGTACAACCGAGGAAGGCCAAGGATCTGGTATACTGGGGTGTTGTAAGTATGATGGTGGTTCCGTTGATATCTACGGGAGTCTTACGTTCCAGCAACAATGGAGGGTGCATTATCGCAAGTTTGCCGGACTTGGCAGAGATAGCTTGTGGAGTCGCACTCCAAATGATCTCGAGGTTGAAGTTGAGGTTCAGCGATTGGCGTTGCCAATGTGGTAAATCCGAATCTGACTGTGAGGACTAGGGCCGAAAGACTCCAAGGATGCATGTTTACTAGAAAGATGTAAAGGAGCAAGGACAGATAAATATTGAATGACCTCGTAAGACCACAAGTATTCAATTAGTATTCAGGGTATAGCCTAATATCCAACAGTCAATGTAGACACTGTGGACGCAAATATCTCAAGCGAGGGGTATCAATCAGATGTTCCAAATCAATATTGGTTTCCAAGCAGAGCCTTCATTGTAATATAGCCTCACAAAACCTCTACATCATAGCCAAAGATCTTTACAAAGCCAGGAAGGCACGTTGAGGGGCTAGCGAGGAGGTGATAAGATGCTCAAAATGTAACGCGTGAAGATTAAGGACTAATATTTGCTGTTGGGATGAAAGGACTAAATCTCATATGGACCCAAGGTCTTGGCCCAAGTACACAGAGGAGCGCAAGGACCATTTTCATGATCAAGGCTCTTCCCCACATTAGAACCGGAAGCGCACAAGTACTTGTATATCTCATCAGAAGGAACATTTAAAGGCGCACGGACATACTTGCGCAGAGTTTGGTGCACGGAGGGATTTAGACGCCCATATAAATAGTGGAGACTGAGAGAGGCGAGGCAGAATCAGGAATAATGGTGCGACACAGGCGTTGAGGGACATATAAAGCACCAAAGTAGAGCCTGCAAGCGCCTGACCGCATAGCCGCAGCAAATCATCCGTGCCGCTAACTTCTAAGAAACTGCATGCTAAGAGAAGACGAGGACCCTCAAACGAGGACTCTCAAACAAGACAGAGAAGGCTGAGCAGGAGGCGAATAAGATCGAGAAGGTCGACAGATCGTGAAGAGTAATCTCGATTGCAAGCGTTGGCGCCAATCGGAAACATGCATACCGGGAGGTCGACACCCCCCGCGAATTCGACGAAATGAAGACATTAGTACTTAGCAGAGCGTCTAGCAGTCGAGCTAAAACACTTTTTCCCTTGCTCTCACCGTTTGATTTGAGGGATTTGTGCCGTCATCACTGCCACTTATCATGACAGCCAGCACGTGGCACCTCGAATTTGTAGGTATTTCCTCCCGATGTCACCCTCTGCTCAGGTCTGAGCTTTTAGAAATATTTTTCATGTAGAGACGTCGAGCTTGGTCTGCAGGTCTGACGATCCTGGACAAGACTATTTGACAGGACGAAGGCTTGATCCTCAATCACTGCATGAACAACGTTCATCCTACCTCGACACTGCCTTCGGGCACGCCAGCTTGACTCCTCAGCCGACGAGCAAAAAAGCGCATGATTGGTAGCATCTCGTCTCTGTTCCGAGGCATACCGTCCCCTGTCCTATTCCACTTTTGGTATTCGACAGATAGAAAGGCTGCCTTCAGCTTGTCAAGGTTTGTCCGAGTGATTAAGGTGTTCGATGACCCTCCGAGTACCAGCACCGGAGTCTTGACGGATTCTGCAGATGCACTCGAAGATGGCAAGGGACCGCCTATTGAGACGACACCTCCAAGCTCTTCGGGCATAGAAGCTGCCACAGCAAGAGCCGCCATTGCTCCTTGGCCGAAACCAAACAACGTTATCTCTCTTGGCGTGTATCCACACTTCTTGAGCAGGCCATCCTCGATGACCTCTTGTTCAATGATCTTGACAGCTTTTGTGAAGCCAGTGTCAAAGTCCATCTGCCCTGAGGCCTGATCGAAGGTTATGTCGTCACCCCAGTGGAAACCACCAAGGTCGAATGGCAGAGGCGTAGGTGCCTGTAGGGAGATGCATGTTGTTTCAGGCAGAGCAAGCTGCTTGCCTAGATTGGTAAATGAGACTGACGTGTCCCCGAGGCCGTGAAGGAGGATGAGGACGTTGGTGGTAAGTGGAGACGATGCTGGAGGAGTGACGATCGATAGGAGGATCGATGTTGGGAAATCGGCTTGCTTTGGGAGGGTGGGCATGCTGCCAGGCTCTTGGAAACTTGGATTTTGCACCTCGGCCAATTACTTAGCACACTTTTGGCTATAATTAGGATCAGGTATTATATATTGCGCTATTTGTGTCACAAACAGGCCATGGCGAAGGGGAATGACACGGTCTCAGCAATTGCTCTGAAGATGAACCACACCAACTGGCAGAGAGGCGCGAAAGTGTTTCTCATTGAGTGCCTTTGAATAATTGGGTATTCATAGGACGCAACGTCATTGTGCAGCTTTCCGGCAGGATCTGCGGGCGGTAAAGCTTAGGACTCCTGACTTCTGACCTAGGAGAGTGTGCATGAGTGACGATGAGTGGTGGATATTACCCGAGTGGGCAGTGTTTCACTGTGTCAGTGCAATGTAAGTTGCCGCGGCGGCGTAGAATTGGCTGAGACCTGCTTTACAAGTACTTCGTATTTACGGAGGAGGTGAGGGGCACGTGGGGCTGAGGCCGAGAGTAACACTGGAATCAATATATAAAGTCTTCACTTCCTCCCTTCTACTTTCTCCTTTCAAGTATCTACTTCTCTCCTCAAGAATCAATCTAACGGCTTTGGATCATACACATTCCACTCAATTGAACAAGTCATCCCCCCAAATACTTAGCAATCATGGTTTTCGGCTGGGGTATGTGTTACCCCACCATACTTTGCCCCACCAATACATACTGACGGCCACGCTATTAGGTGACTCTGAAGACGCTCACAACCAGGTCTACAACCAGGGCGGAGGCTATGACGATCCAGACAACAAAGCCAAGTTCTCACATGAACTCGTAGCTGGTGCTGCCTCCTTCGAGGGCTTCAAGCTCTACGAGGACCACCAACGCAAAGAGGGTAAGGAAGCACTCTCTACCACATGTCGTCTTTGTATAACCTCCGAACTAACAACCAAAAGGCAAAACGGTCAGCCACGCTTTTGCTAAGGAGCTCCTTGCTGGATTCGTTGGCGGTGAGGTGGACAAGCTCGCTGAGACCAAGGGTATACCGTGTCTCCCAAGTCTGCGAACCAAGGAATGCTAATCTGTTACTAGGCATGAATGCCTACGACCGCGAGCGTGCCCATCACCAGGCCAAGGAGAATGCCCACCACATGTATGACGAGCACTACGTCCGCGGCCAGAACGCTGACGAGTACAACCCAAATCAATATGACGCTCCTCAGCAGTTTGGACGAGGCCGTGACGACTACTAGATGCTCTTGAGCCAGCAACGCTCTCAAGGCTGGACTCGTCGTGAAAATCTTCGGCCCAAAAGTGGTGACTTGGACAACGATTTTAGGTAGATCACGACGGCATGAGCAAGGTTGATAACATGCATACCATGCAAGAAAATAAAAAATTGAATTCATTGTAGAAGATCCACAATTAAAGACATGTGTGAATTTTGATCGTGAGCCTCCCTGACCGATATACAGGCTCCGCTGCACGTCGTTCCAGAACACGATCGTCCTGACTATCCAACGTCTTGCTGCCAACGTAAGCGTTATGTGGGATGGGTTGTTGGATGATTATAAGAGCTTTGGAGAAAACGTAGCGGCCCAAACCCCACTGCCCCTTTGATAGAAAGTGACGTCGTATGATAGAATGCAAAACTTGGCCTGCACGTGATTATTTGTAAACGAACCATACCCAAGCCATCGAGTAGAAAAATGCTCTTTCTGTTGTATAGAATACTGGCTCGTTGGGACGAAGATCATGATTGAAAGGCCACCTCATCGGAATATCGCACTGCCCAAAAAGCCATGGAGACTATGCTTCTGCTGTAGGACGATCCTTTTTCCGTGAGGCATGACCGCACTTGCTGCGATAGCTTGTCAACACGGTCAGTGTGTTAGATTCTTCCTTGTACGGAGTAAGGCACATAACGAGCGCCTCTCTCGCTGTTTTCTCCGCACTTTCCCAATCTTGTGTACACCCCTCTCCGTGCGTGATCCATGTCGAAGATGTTGTTCGAGATGACGAGTACGCACTCAATTCTTACCTTCTGAAATTCCCCACTGGGGACGGCAATCGCCCAGTCCCCTCCAAACTTCCAACCAAGTATGGAGGTGACACTTGATGTGTGAGATAGCTCAAATTTCTTGACTCCTAGAAGCCCAGATAGATCGTACCCGTATGTGCACTCATCATTGTCTGGAATATAGGCTGATCTTCGTGCAAAAGGTCAAACACAGCCCGGCATTGGCACCAGGCTTTATTCCATTCAAGGACCAATATATGCTGACGATGACTGACGCCAGCGCCGCTTCTCTGGCGAATACGAACACTACGATTTACCCAGTCTGGCCCCAGTGCCTTTATATCCATCGCATCCAGCCGAGCCATAGCGCCATATGCAGCTCCATCCCATAGGTAGGCATTAGGTCGCACGTGTACAATCTCTTTCTCTTCCAGTAACCGATCACTTCGACACTCCCCCAATCGGCTTCGTAGCGCTTGGAGCGGAGAATAGGACGGATTCGGATATGGGTGATTTTGCAGAGTAAACGGGATTGGGAAAGCGATTGGTAGCCGATGACTCTGCTTCTGAGCATATGTTGGCGGTTACTGATAACGAAAGTGCTTCGGGGGTCGGTAGGAGCAGTCACAACGGAATTCCATCGACGCCAATCAATGTCTCCGAGAGGCTGTAGGATGAGACAAGAGTGGAGTTCCGATGGGGCTTCAGGAGGATTTGATCGCCGTGACGTTGTTTGTTAGGTATTTATTGAATGAATGAATGGATGAATGGATGTTGACTATGTCACATATTGGAAAGATAAGGGCGATGATGATAGATTTAGGTAAGAAGTGAGGTAGAGAATAATACTCCGTAATGATTATCGAGTTGCTCCGCAAGAATGCCAGCCTTGAAGCACGTGTCTTTCGGGTAGAGTAAAGTCAAGGTATATACGGTCAAAGCGGAGAGGATAAAAGAGAAAAGTCGCTGCGGAATGCGGCACGTAAATTGTAAATTACTTTCCTGGGAAAAAGAGAAACTTTGACATATGCGACAAAATAGCCAACCAGTATCGCTGCAATTGCGCTTCACCACCAGCAAGCAGTATTCTGGGATTCTTATTATCATTATCCTTACGTACTCTATGTTAAGGGACCCCATATCCTTTGCTACAGTCTGACCTTCTGGACTTCTATCCAACTCTTTGCTCATTCATCTGCACAAATCGCAATGCTTCCTACAACAAGCTATCCAACCGCTTCTTTTAGCAATGAAATTTGCAAAGTACGCTATACCCATCCTCTGTCTCTATCATGGCCTGACAGAATCACAGGGAGCTCGAACAAAACCTAGTGCCGGAATGGCGGGCCAAATACTTCGATTACAAGGTCTGATCTGATCTGAACTGTCACACTGCATCTACTTTGGCTGATGGCCAACGTCAACAGATTGGGAAGAAAAAGGTCAAAGCAGTCGCACGGGCTCTCAAAAGCGTCAATCAAACCCCTAGGACGCCCGGACGCCAATTGCCCTCGAGCCTCCTCAGTAATGCCTTCCAATCGCCCATTCGCAACCACGCCTCTCTACACACTTCATCCGCTCTCACATCCCCAGAACATCGCACCTCTGCTCTCACTTCCTATGGCTCCGCCAAAGATACGCTTCAAGGCGGACCAACCTCGTCACAAATCGGTCCTTATGAAGAAGTTAGCTCCGGAGGGAGCTATGAAGGGCAAAAACGGTCAGCACCACTGACGATACCGGGCCAAGGGACCTCCCAGGCTGCAATAGATCGGTCAACTTCCGTGTGGGACAGCGGTGCGGTTACAAATTATGGCAGTTTTACCGCAACGCCGCCATCACGCAACCCACCAATAGGACCGCCTTCCCTTGAGCTACCAGACCCGGCTCTCTCACCCGACGAAGACGCTTTTCCCCGCCACAATCGTGCTTGGCGCCAAAGCCGGTTCAACCCCAATCCTCACACCACTCCGCCGCCAGTGAGAAATGAGGGCAAGCCTGGAGATGCGTATGAAGTTGGAAAGACCCGTATGCCATCAAAGCAAGCTTCTTCTCCACTAGTGCCAAGGAAACAAAATGTCTTCAAGCCTCGAAGGACGGCGTCTACGCCTGGGGGCGGTATCGATTCACCCCGGCCTCGCCTAATACGACGCCTGTTCTCCTCAGCTGGGTTGGAGTCTCCTCAATCAAGCGATGTTCCCTTGGAGGCTTACAAGGAGTTCGATTTGCGTCAAGCCGAGTATTTCACGTTTTTGGACAAAGAACTGGACAAGATAGATTCGTTCTACAAGATGAAGGAAGCTCAAGCTGGCGAAAGACTACTGCTTTTGAGAGAGCAATTGCATATAATGCGTGATCGTAGAGTGCAAGAGCTCCAAGCGGAGCAGATGGCGAAGGAGAGAGCAAGGCTGGAACACGACCGGATAGCATCGAGCGGCCATGCCGGGATACCAAACAAGCTGACCCTCAATCCAAGGAAACCGCACCACAATCGAGCTATCTCTTCGGCTCTCAAATGGATGGAGCCTATTGAGAATGTCATTGGGGTCGGGCCTTCGCGCATCGGAAAGGTCACCAAAAGTATGCAACAGTGGGGTTCCCCATCGGAACCACAACCGCAGTATCCTGAACAGTCGAATCGCTCGGACTCAAGGAGAGACTTCTCCCGTCGGCCTACGCACCCAGACGACGTCCCATATCGAGCTGCCAAAAGGAAACTCAAGCTTGCCCTACAAGAATTCTACAGAGGCCTTGAACTTTTGAAATCCTACGCTCTCCTGAACAGGACGGCTTTCCGGAAAATCAACAAGAAGTACGATAAGACGGTCAAGGCTCGTCCTACTGGGCGATACATGTCCGAGAAAGTGAACAAGTCGTGGTTCGTACAGAGCGAAGTTTTGGAGGGACAACTTGTAGCTGTAGAAGACCTTTATGCGAGGTACTTTGAGCGAAACAACCATAAAATTGCCGTTGGCAAGCTTAGGAGTAAAAGCGCTGGAGCTGGTGATTTCAGCGGCAGCATCTTTCGCAACGGCCTTCTCCTTGCAGCTGGACTCGTGTTTGGCATTCAAGGAACCGTGTACGGAGCTGATCATCTGTCCAATCCAGACCCGGTCGTGGGCACTGATGCGAGCTATCTCTTACAGGTGAGTTGTCAGCGATCTGTTCACTTGAGAAAACGCAAACCTTGACCATAAGTACAGATTTACGCTGGCTATTTTCTCAGTCTGTTCCTTTTCCTTCTATTCTGTTTGGATTGTAAGGTGTGGACACATGCGAAGATCAACTACCCATTCATCTTTGAGTTTGACAGTCGTGACAACCTCGACTGGCATCAACTGGCCGAAGTAAGTGATTCAGTAGCCCGTGAAGAGAATGGTGCTTACAGCGCCGATAGCTTTCATGCCTGTTGCTGTTCTTGTTAGGGTTATGCTTGTGGCTTAATTTTCAGCAGTCAGGCACGGACGCCATGTTCCTTTACTGGCCGGTGGTGTTGGTTGGCCTTACCATCTTGATTTTGTTCCTGCCCGCCCCAATTCTCTATCACAGCAGTCGCAAGTGGTGGGCATATTCTAATGTAGGTAGAACCAGAGCCTCAGGGGTTTTGGAGACTGACACATTGTACAGTTCAGGTTGCTCCTCGCTGGTTTGTATCCTGTCGAGTTTAGAGATTTCTTCCTCGGGGACATGTATTGCTCCCAGACATACTCCATGGGGGTAGGAGGCTACAATTATCTGCTCATGAAAGGCGCAGGGCTGACGGTATTATAGAATTTAGAGCTTTTTTTCTGTCTCTACGCAAGGAGTTGGGATAATCCCGGCCAGTGTAACTCGACACATTCGCGACTTCTCGGCTTTTTCTCGACGGTTCCTGGCATTTGGCGAGCCTTGCAATGTTTAAGACGTTACTATGATACCCGAAATGCGTTTCCTCATTTGGTCAATTGCGGTAAATACACCTTTACAATTCTTTTCTATATGTCGCTCAGTATGTACCGGATCGACAAACGCGACTCTCTAAAAGCATTGTTCATTACATTTGCGATTATTAATTCGATCTATTGCTGTAAGTTTACCCCATGGACTCTACTTTGCTGCTGCTGTCTGACCCTCATAGCGATCTGGGACCTTGCCATGGATTGGAGTATGTCCATGAACTCCATTAAATGATGCATCTAATTTACCTGCTTAGGTCTCTGCAATCCGTACTCAGAACACCCTTTTCTGCGCGACGTTCTCGGCTACAAGCGACCTTGGGTGTACTACCTCGCCATGATCATCGACCCCATACTCCGCTTTAATTGGATCTTCTATGCGATCTTCTCCAGCGAGCTGCAGCATTCCGCGCTCCTTAGCTTTATGGTCGGCTTCTCAGAAGTGTGTCGCAGAGGTATATGGACATTGTTCCGTGTCGAAAACGAACATTGCACGAACGTCGGCCGCTTCCGAGCCTCACGCGACGTGCCTTTACCCTACGACATCACGCCACCTTCACCTTCCACACCAGAAGAAGAAGAAGAGCCCCAATCGCATCCATCACCCGAACAACACCGTCGTCCCGGCCCGTTCCAGGCCTCACCATCCTCCGTGGGCACATCATCCAACATTGAAGCCCAACCGCAGCCCGACTCCCTCCGCCGCCGCCAAACGTTGACTAATACCCCCATCCAACGCGGCATCGCCCGCGTCGGTACCATCATGATGGAGGCCCATGCCCAAGACTTTGAAAGGAAGAGAAGACCCGATGCTCCCGAATCAGCGTCTCCGTACCATGGAGCCCGCACCGCCGACGTAGAAAGCAGCGACGAAGAGGACGAGGAAGAAGAGGGGAGCGAGGCTAGTGCTGGCCGTGCGGAGGGAGAGGGTGGTGACGATGGGAGGGTTGACGAAGAGGATGTGCAGGATGTTCAGGATGCGGGGGAGATATTGAGAAGGCATCGGAGCGCTACGGAGTGAGGACGGAAGATGTTTGATAGGACGAAGGTGATGTGTATATACGAAAAGAAAAGTGCTCGAATTTTAGAAACAAACTTAGCGATGGAAGCGCCGATGTATATACGAAAAGTTCTCGATTTCAAAAACGGACTTGGCGACTCCTAAACCTCACTGCACAACGATCTGACTACCTCCTTAGCGACCTAATTGATGCATACTACTAATTCCTCGTCCTGTATACTTGTATATGAGCCAAATGCCAACGCCCCCTAAACGAGCCTCGCTGCCTTGCCGTCATTTTTATCGCGCACGACAACGGTGAAAGGCAACCGTTTTTCACTAAACTCCGGCAGAATAAGCGCTGTTGCTCAGTATCTGCGGCTTTGAATGACGCTTTGTACCTACGCATGTAAGTTTCTAAAACACAGGAAATGAAAAAAAATGGAGGGAGGGAGGGAGGGATAGTATATCCTCTCTTCTCCTCTTACTCTTATTCTTACTCTCGTCCAAACGGGAGAGTGTATGAGAATCTCTGGACTGCGATGGGGACTGTTCTGATGCGTACTTGATAAAGTTTCCGCTGGTGTTCTTTGGTTTTTTGGGGCTCGTGAAATGTATACATGTCCAACATGTGACTGACCTTTTTTTTTCCCCCCGTGAAATGAGTAGAGCTGAGAGCTTCCTTCCACACCTCTCTCCCCTTTTCTTTGTTTGTTTGTTTGTTTGTTTGTTTCTTTCCTTCATCTTTTGGATGCGGTTGCTCAGTAAGGCTGTTGGTTTACAATGACGGAGAGAGGGAAGGGGTTCAGGGGGAGTTCAGGTTTATGGTAAGCAGCAGGCGTTTGGAGATCAGAGGTCACGGCTGTACCCATCTCATTTCAGGTCCGTCGACCATGCAGGTTTGGTTTATGATACATTGTGCCTATACCCGGGGTCTTGCTTGCCGGCTTTCTATTGAAACTTCCTGACATGCCTGCCGGATGCGAACGCTGATGACTCGAGAAAGTTTCTTCTTCTTCTTCTTCTTCTTCTTCCTCCTCCTCAGGCGCAAGCTGTGACTTTACACCTATCCTCGAACATCCGAATTCTTACAAAGGACTCTCTGTGACCGGCGAACTCATACACCCTTACTTCTCGCTGACTTGCTCCTTGTCCATATATTCTTCTGGCATTTCCCCATCAAAAGGGTTCACTCCCTTCAGCATATTCTTAGCAAAACTAACATTCACCTCGGTGGAGACGTCAGAGTGGTTCCGAAGCCATTCTTGGGTGGCGGTTCGCTGCAAAAAACTGAGACGACAAGTCAAGGAGCCCGCTAATAGTTTGCGCATAGGTGAGTTCTCGGCGGTATGCTCATAAGCGTAGGCGATTGTGTGTAGCTTAGGCATACAAGGCGTGCCGACGCGATCCTTTTTGATGCGAAGGAATATCTGGGAAAGGACGAGGTTTTTAAGATTGGGTACATCATATTTGTCGGCGAGCGCAAAAAGTCGGACTGGTTGCATGTAAATGTCACCGGAACCTTGTGCCGCGGGGGTAGTCATTTCATAGCGTTGGCGGTACAGCCAGTCAATGAAAAGCTCGACAACGGAGCCATCATCCTCAGGCAGCATGATGGTTCGGTCTGAACTCTCTCGGAACTCTGAGGTGAAGGCTGCTTTGAAGATGGAGGACGCATCCAACAGGTCTGCCTCATGGACGTGGAAGGCGGTTTTGGCTTCACCAACGAGCAAGGTGACTGTGGCGACTTCGGCCCATCTAAAAGGAGTCTTAGCAGTCTGTCATACTGGTAGTTGACAAGGCCAGTATGGGTCGCACTTACTTTCGTTTTGCGGGGGTTGTGTCTGCCATCTTGAAGGGGTTGAGTGACAGTGTGGTTGTCAAGGCCGGAACACTGATGGAAACTGAGAGTATTTACAATCCAGGTTGATTTCATTGATCATTTCCAGACTGTGGTGAGTGAAGAGTGAAGTCAAACATGCCGCTACTTTAAGCGCGCCTCGTACTTCATTATGTTGTCGTAGCTGCCATCTCAACTTCCTTGTTTCCACCGGCTTCAGCTTTTGCCTCTTTCTTCCTCTGCCTCTTACTAACAGGCCCATTCTTCACCTCCTTCACCTCTACCTTGGCCGGCCACTTCTCTTGCGCTAGCTTTTCATCCTCTTCGCTCCATTCTCGCGGCAAGACCGCGAAGACCAGATAAGACGTATGCGCCTTGAGCTCTGACTCTGCTTTATGTATCAATCTTCCCTCTTTATACAGCTTCCGCCCTGCCAATGCATTCCGTATGTTCTCCAAACGCTGCTGCTTCGAGGGCTGGACTTGTTCTTCCACTTCATTATCTTCATTATGAAACGTCCTTGACCGCCCCTCTACCTCTCTCAATCTTCCGACTGCTTCGTCGACTGATGCTGGGGAGTCATTGACACCTCTCAGCCCTTCTTCAGCAAGGCCAACCCGCTCCCGACGCACTTCTACGCGATGGGCGGCGATCTCAACCATCTCTATTTCTGTCCAGCCAAGAGTACGTAGAGTGGTGATGGTGCGTTGTACTTGCTCGATGCAAGGGGAGAAGGTGCAGAGATGTATGGCGGTTGTAGGTGAGAGGGGTGATGAGGGGGAGGCGCGGGTCAGGTGTTTGAGAGCAAGCCAGGGAGCGGGCAAGTCGAGGAATATGGCATTAGCTTTCAAATCTGATGCGTGAGTCTCGTCGGGCGTAAAGCCGTCTTGGCAAACATCGCGGTACACAAGTTCGACTATTCCATCAAGGCCGTGCTCTTTGATCTCTTCTCGCAGTCTCTCGGCTCGTTGCTCATGGAATTCGAAGCTCCAAACCTTCCCCCAACGCTTCGCTTGCGGTCCTTGCATCGAGGAGTCTTCGGTTTTGGTATTTCCGTGGCCATTGTAGACCGCCCTTGCTGCAGCATGTGTGAACGACCCACTCCCAGCACCTGCCTCAATAAGGATAGTGCCGGGTCTCGCTCGAAGCCGGTGGATAATGTAGCTGTAATCAGGCGTGTAGACAACTTGGGTCCGATGGGGCAACGAAGCTGTCCATATCTCTGGTGTGGGCGGTAGCAAATGCACAAATCCAGTCGCGGCTTCCACCGCTAGTTTCGGCTCTATTTCGGTCTTCTGTTTCTTCTCCACACCAGCAATATCATCTTGAGCCTGACTTTCCTCTTCCCTCTTCCTTTTCTTCCCCTTTCCCTCCCAGCCTTTGCGTCCCCTCGATCCCGTGTCTACAGCCGAAGCTCGAACCTGGGAGCCCCATGGTACCCCAATTAAGGTGCTGTGTGGGAAAGAGCCGAATCGTGTGTTTGAGACCTTGCCTTCGGAGTAGCCTTCGTTTAGCTCGTCGTGGGAGCGGAGGACAGTGGGAACGAGGAGGTCACGCTTTAGATGAAGAATGGCAAGGGAGTTAGCTTGGGCAGTTGGACCGCAGTGGAGGAAAGGCGAAGATTGGCATGAAGAGGAGATAGCCATAAGGTAGAATGCATTGACTGCGTTCGGCGAAGGTCTGATAGTGGGATTTGAGAAGTCAGTACAAGTACAAGTAGGTACGTGGGGTAAGGCCTAGCGTATATGCGGAGCGGGACTCCCCGTACCGAGTAGCCAGATAAATTCCTCTCTTAGATTGCAGTCCATTTGTTGACTCAGCTCACGACTCATATGTTTCTCTCTTTGAGAGTCCCACAAGTCTTTCACAACTTCTTTCCACAGAAACCGGTCTTCCACTCGGTATCGGTACAAAAATACTGTCTATACTTGAACCGACTCATGGCCACCGCTTCTCGACAGCCCCCGTGGCAGCAGCCCACGGCGCCAGATGCTGATTTACCTCGATTAGTTGTCTACAACAGCCTTACGAGATCGAAGGTACCCTTTGTTCCCATCGACTGGAAGACAAAATCGATATCGTGGTACAATTGTGGACCAACAACGTGAGTCTTGTACGATTCTCTTTCACAGATTTCATTCTGACTAAATCAGATATGCCGATGCTCATATAGGTCATGCAAGGTGAGCTGCTACCCTTTATGTCCCGTTTGTAATTAGCTTGACTATCGTAGAAACTACATGTCCACAGATATAATCCGAAGAATATTACGGGACTATTTCAAATTCCGCGTCACTTTTCAGATGAATTACACTGATGTAGACGACAAAATCATAGGTATGTAAGCTCGTAGCGATCTTCTCCCACCTCATACTGCGGCCTCAGCCCAGAGACTTATTGTGGGATCTGAAAACGCATTATGCTTTTTCTGGCTGTCTCATCACCGAGCCTATATTGAGGGGGAGAAGCTGAACCTGAAAAATCTCTGTAGTACGAGCTCGGCAGCAATATCTACTCGGGTTATTTAAACGAAAACAGTTGGAAACTGCGTCAGATGTAACTGGAACCAGACTTGCAGCCCTAGAGGCCTACTTGACCAAGAATCTACCGAGAATATCGCAGAGCACTACCCCTGGCCATGTTGAGTCAGAGATAAATAGAAACTACTCCGCTGTGCTGGCAGGGCATCCACTGGATCCAGGTACTCTTCCGGGAGACAGAGAAGCCAAAGTCAAAATGCACATCAAAACGGCTCGTGGTGCATCAATCGCAATGGGTAGTCTCGAGCAGGGAGAGAACGTATCGGAAGAGCATCTTGCAGATCTTGAGGATGTCATCATGCCGTGGCTTGACGAAAAGTTCGGGTCTTCCGTCGCCGAGAAATCTATTTTTTTGGAATTAACGAAACATTTCGAAGAACGCTTTGAACAGGATATGGAAAATCTGAATTGCTTGGCTCCAGACATAGTCACTCGCGTTAGTGATTATGCTGCTCAAATGTAAGGCGCTTTCATGAGTTGGAGTTGGAGTTTGCTCTTCCCTACGGGACTGCTTTCGAAGCCACGAGACACCTTGCGCGACCAATCTGCTGCTTTTCCTGACATGATTCTATGATCTTTTATTATTCAGGTTGCTATGTACGGATGGAAACACTGACTCCGAATATGCTAGTGTAAAGTTTGTGCAGGTAATCCAGCAAAACGGATTCGCATATTCCCTGGGAGGCTCCGTCTACTTCGATATAAAAGCCTTCGAAGCTGCTGGAAATACCTATGCAGTAAGTCCGAAATGTCTCTCCTTCTCTACCCTAAAAAGACGCGCTGACTCCGAAGTTATTTAGCGACTCGAGCCATGGAGTCGACAGGATGTCAAGCTCATAGCGGAGGGAGAGGGTTCATTGATAGAAACTGCGATGGAGAAACGATCGACGGCGTAAGGCCTTTCTATGATTTGTGTTTTGCCTTTCTACCTTTTTCTGTCCTGTCAACACGTCCGAACATGAGGACTTGTGCCTTGCTCCACGAGCATACCTTCCTTCTCAAGTACCCACCCAGAAGAGTGATACTCATTCGGACCCTGGTGTAGAGATTTTGCTCTATGGAAAGCGTCCAAGCCTGGTGAGCCGAGCTGGGACAGCCCATGGGGAAAAGGCAGGCCAGGATGGGTATGTACTCCTGAGCGACCCTTTCTCGGTAGATGTCGCGTCATCACAAGCTCATTAAAGGTACCTGTAGCATATCGAATGCTCCGCAATGGCGGTCGATAAGTTAGGTGACAGGATAGATATACATTCCGGCGGAATCGACCTCTCATTTCCACACCATGATAACGAGATTGCGCGTGAGTCGGTTTCCACAATCCATATCTTCCTGATCTGTATCAGAGCTTGAACCGAAGAGTTCCGGCCCTATATTACAACTCAAAGTTGAGACCAAAAGAGCTAATCTGACTCCGAACTCATTTAGAAAGCGAGGCATACTTCCATAACGGCAATAAAAACCACCAACAATGGGTACAATACTTGTAAGTAGTTGTGGCATATCTTTCATTTTCTGTTAACCTATACGTTGAGAAAGCAACGCTGACTCTGCAATCTCCACTAGCTTGCATACCGGCCACTTGTAGGATTGACCTTGCTTTCGTGAAACCATCGTAGCTAATCGACAAAATCTTCAGGTCGATTAGTGGCGCGAAGATGAGCGTAAGTGTTTTTGGGTCTGTGTTCCTATTCGTATATGCTGATTTTGAAGCATTTAGAAATCCTTAAAGAATTTCACCACGATAAGACAGGCGCTGAGTAGCGGAGATTGGACTCCTCGTGGGCTGCGAATCGTATTTCTAATGCATAGCTGGAGCGATAGCATCGAAATAAATGAAGGATCGAGGGAAAAGGGCTCATCTTGGGAAGAGAAACTAAATGTGGGCCTTTCCGCCATGGCTTGTTTACCAAAGACTAACACTGCTTAGAACTTCTTCATGAATGCTAAGGCCGACTTGGAAGACCCTGACTATGTCGATACCGTGGACAGCAAACACGACCTTGTTGGCGAGCTCGAGAAAAAGAAGCAGGAAACTTACGAAGCACTTTGTGATTCCTTCGATATCCCTACGGTAATGGACAAAATCTCCAAATTGATCACAACTTACAACACGGTGGACCCTTCGACTGTATCCTTAGCCACGACAAAGACCATCGCCGCATGGGTGACTGAAATGGTGAACGTGTTCGGTCTGAATGGAACCGCTACCCCTGAGACCACCACTTCAATCGGCTGGTCGGGGATCGACGTACCGGAAGGTTCCAAGCCGATACTTATCAGTCTCTCGCGTCGGCGTGACATTCTTAGGAGAAAAGCAAAGGCAAACGCGGTGTACAAAGACGACTTGACCCCGATCACCATACCACCTTCTTCGCAGACACTATCAGAGGCACAGACGAGGACTCACGCGTCTTTTGTGGAAGTCCTCAATAATATCAATCGAGACATGGACGGTCTGGACGCTACCAAAAACGCCAAAGATCTCTCCAAGGATGTTCTCCAGTTATGCGACAAAATTAGAAACGTTGACCTTTGGAATAATGATGTGTATCTTGAAGACCGCGAAGGCGACAAGCCAGCCTTGATCAGGCCGGTCACTAGGGAGTTACGAGCGACGAAGGAGCAAGAGCAAGCAAAGGAGCGGAAGAAGAAGGAGGACAGGGGGAAGCGGGAAGCCGAGGCAGCTGCGAAGGCGGAGAAAGGCCGCTTAAATCCTAGGGAAATGTTCCAATCGCCTGAATACAGCGCTTGGGATGATGATGGGCTGCCAACGAAGGATAAAGAGGGAGAGGAAATCACGAAAAGCAGGAGAAAGAAGCTGCAGAAGGACTGGGAGAGGCAGAAGAAGTTACATGAGGCGTGGACGGAGACCCAGAAGAAGTCGTAGTGTGGATGTTTAGAAAAGAGTGCTGTTGTGGTTGGTGTTGTTGGCTACTACCCATGCAATGCATCAAAACATATCGGATATGGATTCTGTTGTTTTCCTCTAGCAATCTTCCAATTTTCGTGATTTGGTGTAGTCTTTAGTGAGAACGCATATATGTTGTATGTTGGACCCCAATTTGCGCATCTCGAAAAGGTTCGGGAGTACCGCATGCTAGATGAGCACCTCTGTCCAAAACACTTAACATCTTCCATCCTCAATCCTTCCCCGAACGTTGTCATTCCCCTAAGCAACAGTCAAACAACACTGTGCAGTCACCATGATATCATGACCATCCTCGACGGCCGTGGAAATCGGACCGTCAGACCTCTCACACCATGATTCCTTACGTCGCTATCGCTGCTACCCTCAGCTCAACGACCATCCGGGTTCTTGCCTACGTATTCTTTAGATGGGTAATTACCCTCCATGCGCCCTTCAGCTGCCTATCCACCCGCTAACATGCCATACAAAGATACCAGGACACCAGCTGCCTCCAATAATTTACACGGCAGCACTCATCCACATTACTTCGTTCATGGTCGCCCGGACCGTTAACAGATACCCTGCTCGAGCCCAGACAGGAGTGTTGGAGGATGAGAAACGCGAGCTTCAGCCAGTCCCTTTGAGTGGAGCAAGCAAAAAGCGCAAGTCAGAGACCACGATTGAGGTCAAAATCAATGGGAAGGTCTACAAGAGCAAAGATCCACACCTGAAATGGATGGAGAATGGGCCTCATGTTCTACGAACAATGTTCCTGGGATTTGCCAGCCCGAGGAGTAACTTATGGAGCTTTTTAACGCTTAGCATCAATATCTTGCTGGTATTGGGCGTGATAGATGCAGTATATCGTGGACCGATGCTCTACCAGAGTCATGATCTTTCTTTCGCAAGAGTCGGTTTCATCTCTGATACCAGCGCCAAGATCCTCGTACGAGAGCCGGATAGTGCCCAACTGCCTATCTTTCTATCATACAGAGGAGGACCAGGGTTGGGGTTGGACGACGCGTGGAAGTCTGCAGGACAGGCTTATTGGCTGTCAAAGGAGACGGATTTCACCACTACTTTTACTATCAGCAAGCTCCAGCCTCTGACTAGCTACCAGTACGCCGTGTCAAACAACCGCACTGGCTTCTTCACCACGGCTCCTTCTGCGGGACAAACGCGACCAGGCAGGGGAAGATTTGCCTTCCTCACATCTAGCTGCATTAAGCCACGATTTCCATACAATCCATTCTCTCACCCACTGACCATTCCTGGCCTGAAGCATTTGGCGAAGTGGATCCCTGAATTGCATGCATCATTCATGCTCTTTCTAGGGGATTTCATCTACATCGATGTACCTCATCGGTTTGGTACAGATGCCGAAACCTATCGGCGGGAGTATCGCCAAGTTTATTCCTCTCCTGACTGGTCTGCGGCTTCTGACTCTTTGCCATGGCTGCACGTCATCGACGACCACGAAATTGCCAATGACTGGGACAAGCAAGCTGCTGATCCATATCCGGCGGCAACAGACCCATGGAATATCTACCACGCGTCCCTGAACCCGCCTCCTGTTTCTCCAAATGCTTCTTACTTCCAATTCACTCAAGGCCCGGCGTCCTTCTTCCTAATGGACACTCGCCGCCATCGCTCCCCCGAATATCCATTACTCGCCCGGTCCCCCGACAAAACTATGCTCGGTGCTACCCAGCTATCTTCCCTTCTAGCTTTCCTCAAACGCGATGAACCGGTGGGGGTCAAATGGAAATTCCTCATTTCATCTATCCCATTCACACGGAATTGGCGCCTCAATTCTGCAGACACGTGGGCAAATTACCTCCATGAGCGTCGAATCATCCTCGAAGCCATGTGGGACGTCAGTCTCCGCGGCGACGGCATCGGGGTCGTGGTCCTCAGCGGTGATCGGCACGAGTTTGCCGCCACGGCCTTTCCACCTCCAAAAGACGGTAAATGGCCATTGAGCGCTACCGTGCACGAGTTCAGCACGAGCCCGTTGAGCATGTTCTATTTGCCCGTGCGGAGCTATTGGGAGGTACCGGGCGAGGATGATGTGGAAGAGGTGTGTATCAAGTACGCGCCAGATGGCAATAGCAAGTTTGGAGCTGTGGAGCTGGAGGAAGTGATTGGCGGGGAGCAAGGATTGTTACGGTTCAGGCTCTTTGTTGATGGGGTTGAGAGCTGGGATTACGTGCTGATGACACCGCCGGCTGTAGGAGGTGCAGGGAGGGGTAAGGATGCGATTTGGGGATGATGGATGCCGAGATGTGAGAGTGAGGAATGTGAATTGAGATACCCAGCATATGGCACTCGAACGGCGGATACCCTTGTGTAGATACTTCTGAGATTTTTATGGATAGAAAGCTTTATGTCTGACCTGGTCAACCAAAACAGACTACTTTCATACTCTGCAATAGCGGGTATTGCATCTCCTCCGTCCTCACCTCGTCGCCATCGCCCTCTGGTGATTTGTTCCTCACGGATCGTTTCATGGCGATCCAAGAGTCCAGGATGCTCAGCACCGGATTTCGGTGGTGGTTAATAGGCCCTTATGACGGTGTTGTCTGTTGAACCTAATCATCTCAACCATTGCGAATACCCATGCCACCGAACGCTCTATCCAGCTCGTCACCCGCAGGGTCCGCACCCGCCGTCGCCTGACCCAATTCCTGCGCCCGCTCATCCTGCAAATCCATAATACTTGCACTCCGCCCCTGCGCCCTCTCATCCGACGTAGCCACGCCACCACCACCACCACCACCAACACCGCCCCCACCGGCCCCCCTCTCCGGCTCCAAAATCTTCTCCTCCCTATCCAACCAGCCCGGCGCCACCCTCCGTTTCTCCGCCAATTCCTGCTCCCTCAACCCCTTTTCCCACTCCCGGATCGTCTGCTCCGCTTCCTCCTGCGCCTTTTGTATGTGCGCTTGCAGCGCGCGGCAGGAGGCGATGATCTCTTGCGGGGAGGCGGCGTGGCCGGTGGGGGAGAGGACGTATTTGGAGCGCTCGGCGCCGGTGGCGGGGTCGGTGGTTGAGGAGGGGGGGAGGGTGGAGGGGAGGGGCTTGTAGGTGTAGGGGAGGGTGGTGGCGGTTGGGAGGGAGATGAAGGGGGAGACGGTTAGGGGGATTTGGGCGAGGAGAGGGTGGGATCCTTGGGGGGGGGGGGGAGGTCGTTAGTGAGAGATGTAAAGGGGAGGGGGGGGGAGGGTTCGGGAAAAAGAGCTTACTGCCGTTGTACATGTTTGCTGTTGATAGGAAGATGGCGCTCAACGCTCGAGTATGAGGGTGGGTAAGAGGAAGGCTAAGGGATAGATCGGACGATTTATCCTACTTCGAACTCGAAGAATTCGGCAGCATTAGTAACAATGCATTATCTCAAGAGATTCCCCTCGAGGTGGCATGCATAGCGGGCGTCAAATGGCTGAGGCCTGGATCGTTGAAAGGTACTTCGTAAGCTTACTTTAAATCTCGAACATTTGTAGTATCTACGTAGTATCTACAACATACTGCCCCATGCCTCGTAGGGCGTACACTACAGCTAGCTTGCACCGCTAAACGCCCTGGTGTGCCCTCGGGCGCCTATGAAGTAGCATCCCATTTCCCCCCAGTGCCCCCCCAAAATCCCACTTGCACAGAAATTATACAGCAGTATCTTTTCAGCCTCACCCTCATAGGCATCTAATTTTTTAGGCAAACTTTTGCCTAGACGAATACAACAACAGTGACGCCACGGGGTAACATCCGTTGTGCCTGCCCTTCTGCTTCTCAATTGTTCATTTTGCCCCCCTTTTCCTCGGCAATCCCCCCGCCTTTTCACTGCGTGCACTCCAAATAGACCCCGGTTTGCCTCAAAAGACTTCCAAGCACCAGCCACACGTGCCTGTCAACAAACCCCCTCTTGCCACCCAAACGTGAAACAACTATGACAGCAAGGCTGTAGGGGAATCAGCACCTTTTCCGTCTTCCGTCTTCCTCTTTGTCACTTGTCGCTATCCTGATTGTAAAGGCGGTCAAGCGCCGTTCGCAGTGGCACTCAGCGAACCCCACCGTCGCCCCAAGACCAAGTCCGTTATATAATTCGCACTCATTGGTCTTGGCTGAACTCGATAAGATGGACATCAACATACCTAGGAACAACTTCGAGGTCGCCCAGCGCGCCATGGAGCACAAGAAGCCCGTACCGGAGATAGATTTCACACTGCATACGATGGAGGATGGCCAGCAGGTCAGCACACAAGAGCGAGTGTGTAAAGGTATGCAAGTATCTCTTGGGGACAACAGTTGTCGTCACTGATTCTGTACTCCCAGATGTCCAAGCGCCTGCTTTCAACCCACCGACCGAAGAGCAATTCCGTTCTCCAGATGATCGCAGCAAGCCCAACCTCCAATTTCTCAAACAGCACTTCTATCGTGAGGGTCGCTTGACGGAAGAGCAGGCGCTGTGGATCATACAAATGGGGACCGAGGTGCTCAAGAGCGAGCCCAATCTGCTGGAGATGGATGCGCCAATCACTGTCTGCGGTGATGTCCACGGACAGTACTTTGATCTCATGAAACTCTTCGAAGTTGGAGGCGATCCCAAAGAGACTCGATATCTGTTCCTGGGGGACTATGTGGACAGAGGATATTTCAGTATTGAGGTGAGTATTATGGTCACTGCTCAAGAGCACCATCAGCCCAGTCCAGGGGCAGCCAGGCTGACACGTTCAAAAGTGCGTCTTGTACCTCTGGTCGCTTAAGATATGGTATCCGAATACTCTATGGCTGCTTCGAGGAAACCACGAGTGCAGGCATTTGACAGACTATTTCACATTCAAGCTTGAATGTAAACATAAATACTCCGAGAGAGTGTACGAAGCGTGCATGGACTCATTCTGCGCATTACCTCTTGCCGCCATCATGAATAAACAGTTTCTTTGTATACATGGAGGGCTGAGCCCTGAATTACATACCCTGGATGACCTCAAGGGAGTGAGTTACACCAGCGTTGTCTTGAATATGCAGCCGCTGACAATGTCAGATCGATCGGTTCCGCGAGCCTCCCACGCAGGGCCTGATGTGTGACATTCTTTGGGCAGATCCACTTGAAGAATTCGGCCAGGAGAAGACTTCGGAGTTTTTCGTCCACAATCATGTCCGAGGGTGCTCCTACTTCTTCTCATATCCTGCCGCATGCGCCTTTCTGGAGAAGAACAACCTATTGTCCGTCATACGCGCGCATGAGGCTCAAGATGCTGGCTATCGGATGTACAGAAAGACCAGGACGACAGGCTTCCCGAGTGTCATGACCATCTTCAGCGCACCCAATTACCTCGACGTATACAACAACAAAGCCGCGGTTTTGAAGTACGAGAACAACGTGATGAACATCCGACAATTTAACTGCACACCACATCCGTACTGGCTTCCCAACTTCATGGATGTCTTCACCTGGTCCCTACCTTTCGTTGGCGAAAAGATTACAGATATGCTGATGGCAATCTTGAACACGTGCTCAAAGGAGGAGCTGCAAGAAGACATCACCCCATCCACTGTCTCCGCACCCGCCTCGCCGCCTCTGGAGAGAGATCCCGAAACCACCGATGCCAAACGAAGAGCAATCAAGAACAAGATACTTGCCATCGGTCGCCTCTCTCGTGTCTTCCAGGTCCTCCGCGAGGAATCTGAAAGGGTTACCGAGCTCAAGACCGCTTCTGGCGGCAAGCTACCTGCCGGTACATTGATGCTGGGTGCCGAGGGTATCAAGCAAGCCATCCACAACTTTGAAGATGCAAGAAAGGTGGATCTGCAGAACGAGAGACTACCTCCTAGTCATGACGAGGTCTCGAGGAAGAGTATGGAAGACCGGAAGCAGGCTTTGCAAAGAGCGAGTAGCGAGGCGGATAATGATACAGGCTTGGCACAGGTTGCAAGAAGGATCAGCGTGTAAGTCGTTTCGAACTTTCACCTCTCGGGTACGATCACTGACAATACTATCTAGTTCATCTGGTGCAGGAAAGGGCAGGCGCCTTGGCTCATAGGTCCTCTTGACACAAAGCGAAGATATCTTACCTTCCATCCCTCCGCTTGCCACCGCGCGGTCATGAATAGTCTCGGCAGCCCCCCTCTTCTCCCCGACAACCTCTTGCTGATTTAGCATGCCACGGCCTTTGTAATGATGATGTTCTACACAAAAGCCCCTGCGCAATGAAACGGTTAGAGGTAGCATCGTAACGGGCTCAAGACTGGTCTTGAGCAATGGACAACGATGTTTCTTTCATGATGCTTGCTGTAGATAGTGGGATCATGGGCACTCTAGTACTGGTTTTTAATGTAGTCTGTGAGCATGGCCTTTTCTTTTTTTTCCGGGAGTTCGTGGGTGTCTGAACGCGGAGTCATCATAGTTACAGGGATTCTCGAGTTCGAAACATCTTATTGGAGTGTAATAAACTGACGATTCATCCCTCTTTCTCTCCCTCTGCTTCTCTCTTTGCATTCATTCATTCGGCACCACACCCTACATACCCCGCTCTGCACAACTCCCAGCTTCTTCTCCCCTCCTTTTCCTCATTAGACCCTTCCTTCCTCCCTCAACTCACTCACTCACTCACTCCCTTCATACCAAAATCAAACTTTACCGCTTTCACCCCCCTCCCTCCCTACCTTAACCGCCTGCATCGTTCCCATACTCATACTCCGGTAGACCCCATCTCTGTAATCTGGGCTTTGCACATCACATTTCTATCTCCTATCTTATAGAACTCAACGCGGACGTTGGTTCAAAGGAAGCGATACACATATGTGGGTTTTATTACTACACGTAGGGAGGATGATGCTTGAATCGAGTAGATTCAGAGGAGGGGGTGGAGGGGAGGGGAGGGTGGATAAAGTATTGTGGTATTGAATGGATACAACGGGTCGGTTTGACGGCATCTCTAGAGATTCATGCTCTGGCTGTCTTTGCTGAGTGAAGGGATGACGGGGAGGATGGATAGGGTGGTGTTGATGGATTTTCTTTTATATGGGTGTATTTTTGCGTGCGTTCAGGTTCCCCGTGACGTAGGGTAGGGTGGTTGGGGGTGGTTGCGAGATTGGGGGTAGTGCTTTGGTTATGTGGTGGATATTATTTGTGTAGTGGGTTGGAGGAAGATGGGTGTGAAGATGTGAACAGTGTAGTTATAAGTAAGCGTTTTCTCTTCTGTCATGGCAAGATAGCGCTTAAGAACTGGATCTAAAGAAGTAATAGAGGGAGACACGCCAAGAATTGTTTAACCGAGTAAAAGCCGAGTATATACCAACGGCACGCGCTTTTCGAGATATCACTTCAGATGCCTACCAAATTGCCATTGATCGCCAAGGCAGTCTCTTCTCTATTAGTGTCCTCGCGGCCTTTTGTCTGCTCATCATGTCGCCACAAGCAGGCTCGTGCTATCTCCAATGGGTCTGCAAGGTTGAGAATTCTGGGAAATCGCACTGCGCGTGGGACTGCTCTCCGAACAAGGACCGCTTCAACGACTGCCTCCGTAACAGCAGTCAATGTCAGACGGGAGATACCCCCTAGGTTCCGGAATTTGCACGAGTCATTGAAGGCTCTCGAAATCGAAGCGGCGGTCTACATCAATTCAAGCCAATTGCGCCTGGCTTTGAGAGGACTCGAAACCGAGAATGCTGTCACTCGCATTGCTGGCAAGTCACTTTCTGATGACAGTAATGGATAATCTGTGTCGCTAATTCTAGAGCAGTGCTGGGTTTAAACGGGCACAATGGACCTCGAAGGCTAGCGAGAGCCCTGCTGGCGGATCCTTTAGCATCGGAGCAGCAATGGGAGAAGCAGCTTACGGCAGACGACAATGACGAAAGAGCTATACTTCTAAGGTAACGTCTAGGCCATGGAACCGGAATGGTGAGTACTATCCTACTTACTATGGCTATAGGTATGGGGAAATGGCCAATGTGGACGACCGACATCCGCTTGTGAAGACCCTATCCATCCCTTCTGCAACACTACACACCCACAACCTCGAAATCCTTGTTAAGGCTGGCTCAGCTTCGGATCAATCATATGGAGAAGCTGGAGCAACTGATCTGCTGGTACCTGGACTAGAAACTCAAAGCTCAGCCAGTGGCAGGCTTTCTACAATAACATTTCCGGTGCACAAGACGCTTATCTACCAAGAAGGACTCCAAGATTTGGGCAGTATACCCAAAATCGGCATGCATGAATGGAGGATGTCCAAGGTTATCATTGACTGGTCCTGGAGTACGCTACAGCAACAGAGTCCAAACGCCCAATCGGTTTCGCCAGTCAACCTAGCGCTCGGAGAAGCAGCTATTGATATATTTCGGCAATCACTACAGCGGTCAGTTGAATATGAGCATTTGTGGTTTGATGCCGGAATGTCCGGTGTAACCGCATGGATGTCGGATGGTACCGAGTCACAGAATGGCGGCATCAAGCCGGCTATACATGGGCTTCTACAGACTATATGCAATAATGCTAACAGAGCCATTGCTCAAGAAGATGAGTCGAGCGTCCAGCGACAGAATGAAACGACTATATCTGTCGCTACGAAAAACATCATAGATCAAGGTATCTCCATATGGGCAGAAAACGCCCATACAGAATTACGTGACCGTCTTGACAGCGCGTTTCACAGCAAAAGCTGGAGCCGAACCAAGTGGTGGAAACTCTTCTGGAGGGTTGACGACGTAGGGTACATAGCCTCAGACATCCTCCAGAAGGCCTGGCTCGTAGAGGCGGAAAAGGAGATGATATGGATATCTGGCCGCATCTATCAGTCCGGATTATTAATTGGACCTCCCAGGCTCAGGCCAACGGCGGTGCCTGATCCGGACGACGAGCAGACGCTCGGCGGTCATCCTCCTGCACCAAGTTTGTCTGATCTCGTCGAAAAGGTTCCGAGTTACGAAGTTGTCGAGGACCAAGTCTTCCAACACCCATGGCCGCAAACTATCTACCGCGCTCGTTCTGCCCTTTCCCGACTCACGGTTCCTTCTCTTCAATCGCTTTCACAATCCCTTCTGCTCCAAACTCTATCCACCAATGCCCTCACTTCCTCCCTTTCGGCGCTTCTCTACGTCTCAGTCTCCACTACATCTCTGTATGAGGCAGGTGCTATCGCGGCTGTCGGTCTAGTCTGGTCGTTGCGACGACTACAGTCGAGATGGGAAAACGCTAAAAGTACGTGGGAGGCGCAGATCAGAGAGGATGGCAGAAGGGTCCTGAGGAGCGTAGAAGAGGTTGCTCGGGAGGCTGTTCGGGAGGGCGGCATGGGGGAGGTCGATGAGCTTGGTAGGGAAGCAAGAAGGAAGGCGAGAGAGGCTGTGGCCAGAGCAGAGAGAGAGCTGGAGGAATTGAGTCGATGAGTCGACTATTCAGTGCGTATAGAGATACCCGTGTAAGATAGAAAGTATCCAACGACATCCCAGTCCATGACCGAGGCTGTGATTTCAGACATCGAAGCGCCTTTCTCTGGCGATTGTTTGTGCAGTCGTCCCTGCTGAGGCAATAACATGACATGGACTTTCTCCTTTCTTACGCGTAGACAAGACGATAGGAATGTGGAGGGTGACGGACATATACTCGCTCCGACTGATCAGTTAAATACACTCGGTAGCTCTATCACGCTCATCCATTTACCTCGCTCGCACTTTTCTCGCACACTCTCAGGTGTTGCCCCAATTGGAAATGGCTACCATGACGGAGTGCACGTATAAAGAAGAAATGTCTCGGCTGTTCGATTTTGGCTTTTTTTAGGCCCAGAAAGAAAGAAAGAAAGAGTGTTGTTGTCTTCTCCAGTTTATCTGTTCGTTTATTTGTTTGTTCTCGATGAGTTCCCCTTGTATATGATATTCGATTATGTGGTGAAGGGAAAGGGAAATATCGGCGGAGGATCTGATTCCCCAAAGCTGACAACTCGCCTACTTGATCTCTTATGAAAACAGCAGAAGTGTACATTCTTTTGGTTGCCATGTCCAATTGGCTCTGTGAAAGAGGAATCGAAAGGGGAGGGATTGAATAATGTCTTAGTTACACCAAGTGATAGAAGACAATGGCCATCATGAGAATCTTGTCATTGCAGGAAAACCAGTCTGAAACATATTGTGTGTGGTAAGCCCAACTTATTTTCCCCCTCAGCCAACTTTGTTAGACGAATCAGAGCACAACAACAATAAAAGCCGAACAGTATGCGACGACATTAGATGCTAGAAAGTGAGGCTGTAGGCTTGCAGACTAGTCAGAATGGTATGAATTTGCGCTATGTGAAGCCAAGAGACAGAGAAGGGCAAGGCAACGTTTCGAGAAGTGAAAAAATCATGCATGATGGGCGACGATGCAAAAGCACGGCTGAGCATAAGAGTCTTCGCACCGTTCGGATTAGAAAGTCGTAGCCTTAGCGATCGCATCCTCCAAGCTGACAGGTTGGTTGAGCCAGTGGCTGCCGCTGTCAGGGCGCCGGATGGATTGGATTCTGGGTCATAGGATGGGAAGATTGGATTTGCGGAGGGGAGTGGGGTAGTTTGGTTGGACGATACGGGTGTTTGGGATGTGCTTCGCTGAGATAGGTTAGGAGAGTTATTACTTGTTCGGGGAGTTAGGATAGGATGGCATGGCATGGCATGGAATAAGCGGTTCGCACCTGCTCATAGGGAACGCGGAAACCCTCGTGAAATGGCCCTTTCGATATAGTAGAGAGGTCAGTGGCCGATAAGTGGGAAAGTCACAGAATACATACGAGTAAAGAGTGACAGAAGAGTGAGTGTCCATGCACATGGAAGGTAGTCCGACAGCCTCACAGCAGTCAGGCGCATTTGAATGGCTAGCTATACATGTGCACCCCCTTTCGTACGAAGCCTCTAACATCCGGCCAGTACCCACAAATGTGTAGCATCCAAAAACGGATGCGAGTGCTTTAGTCAGGCGTACAGCCTCACTCTCTTCGCATACAGCCTTACGCCTAGCATGCGTATAGCCTCTTTAATCTGCTTAGCTTGTTAGGGGAGCCAACCAAATTCTAACAGTGAAAATATTCCTTCGATGCAGGTTAAGTATTATTGCCGAGCCAGATTCGCGGACATTAACCCTTTCTAGGGGAGTGAACACGTATCGATTCAGGGGGTATGGTACTTCCCTAAAAATAGCCACCGAACGCGCGGTTGTCACGAGCATAAGTAGATAAGACGAGAAGTCTGATGAAAATATATGAAATTTATATATTTTGCAGAGTTAAGTTGAGTAACGTCTACTTTGCAAATACTATATACCCAAGATCTTCCGTAGAAAATCATGACATCGCTAGCCGCTGGGCCCAAATTTGATGTACCCATCTACGCCACCAGACCGTATATGCACATCGAGATTCATCAATTAATACAGTTTGTGTGGATATTAAGTCTTCTTCAATGATATGCTGTACGCCCATCTGCTAGAAGAGTTTCCGCAGCTATGTTTGTCCCTTTTGATTTCTCTTGCGCTGACCCGATGAGGTCCCGGAAGCCTCCAAATGTTCAGACCCCAATAGTCATGCAGGGCAGCGGCGGCTTTAACTCGGCAGCGAAGTGGTGTAGATGCTTTTGCAATAATCAATCCTTTGACCTTAAAAGGGCGCATTACTTCTGCCCCTCGACGGAATAACGCTACGCCTCAATGTCGCAAAGTGTCCCCTCCTTTTTCCTGCTCTGCAAGAATTTCTTTCAATTGCCTACTATTTGTACCATTTGCCTGATAGTAGCTCTTTGACCGTTGGTTTCAGACCAACTGAAGTACGCTCTTAAACCCTCATCTAGTTGACTCGCCATCCTCGCTTTCCATCTCAACACGCGCACCATGTTACCCCTGTTCCCAATATCATGGTCTGTTCTCTTCGATGATGGTACGCTACGTGGTTTCTGGCCATGTTCAAGAACTCCCGCGAGCGCTTGACGTACGGTTGTCGAGCTCGAATTTAACGGCCAGAGTGAACGAGTTTATCGCTAGGTCTTCGAGTCAGACATACGATTCCTTCAGCATTCGGAGCAACAACATCACGGCAGCATCGACCAAGTCTACAGACATCGGCTCCTGCCAACAACATACTATTGACGACAAAATGTGCGAGTTAATCGTCGCTGATGTTGACCTTTATTTCTGGCCAGATCCGTCTAGAGACACATCCTGGCTGAGTATTGTCGGCAACGCTACCAACCCACCATTGCAAGACGCTAGGACCTCGACGGTTTATGGCATGTTTTATAATAATAGTATGTATATTAAAGTCTATTGGGGCTGCACTGCTTGGGATTCAACTTCAGGAGAATCCTTCATAACAACTGCCGTCCTTGCCACTACCGGCTCGATATTTGTGAAGAAATATCTTTTTAATCCGTGGTCCTCACAACCCTGTAGCGCAGAGGATTTGCGATCTATACCATCAAATCCTCACCCTCTCGAGGCTCGCGGACTACAGGTTTCTACTCATGTCCGTCGCCACCCTTTGCTGGCTTCTTCAGGAATAACACAGAACAGTGGCCTACTGGGAGCCACGGTGACGTCTGGGAACTTTACGTTCTGAGTTTTCTTCTAAGGTTAAATACATGAACTGAAGCTGATAGTTTCAGCACTTCTCCGTCAATTTACGTCGATTTTCATGAAATATCCATCAGGAGTGTGCTTGGGGCAGCTGTGTGTGCAAGCTTCCCAGTGCCGATGTTCACTTTCTCTCCAGGAGAATTATCGACGATCGAGGGGCTGCATCAGGACGCGACTCTCATACCTCTTACAACTGGAACAACCAAGATGTTCAACTTCACCGATTTGCCGTGCCCCCCTCAGAGCGTGATGGTCGGACTCACAACTATGCTTTAACATTCGTGCAACAATCTGCTAATGTATTTGCAGGAAGCGAACTGGTACACGCCTGAACCTGGCCAACCATACCGGCCCATCATTGCACTCCCCCGGCAGTTGCGAGCCTGGAACCCTGCTTTTAGCAATTGTGACGAATTGCTTTCGAGGGCTACGATCCTCCGCGGGCTCTGGTACCCGCAACAGCCATGGTTCCAATTGTCACTCAGGCTGAGCCTCAATCTTTTCCAACACCGCCGGGACCAAAAGCCGCTCCAGATCCAGGACCCAAAGAGACTAATCGTGCGCCAATTCCGTCACCTGCCAGCGCACGTAGTCTGAAGGCGTCGCAGTCACAGGGAACAACCGGACTTGGATCTAAGTCTGGAGTTGAAGACTCAGGTAGCAGCCCCGTCGCTTCTAGCGGCGAACATGGTTGCATTGGACAAGATAGAAATCCAAGCGCCTCTAATCATCAGACCGGTACCGATGAGGATCCTGAACAGAAAGCAGATCCCAACGTTAGCCCTATCAACAACGCGAATGAGAAATCTGGACAAAAGTTGTACCCAGAACAACCCCCTCTGGGCAATACTGATACAAACTCTGGACAGGGGCAAACTTTGAATTCCGGTCCTTCTAGAGGTGGTCATGAAAAACCCGGGCAGGTGGGGCACCAGGCAGATTCCAGCAAGACTGTGGACCAACAGCAATCAAATGGTGGCCTTGAGAATAAAAAAATTTCATGGGAGGCTCCAGGGGGCATTCCAGATCAGTAAGAGAGAACTATTGCCATAGGCAGCCAGATGCCAGATCAAGCTGCTACTATCAACAACCACATAGTGCAAGTTCTCCGGGATGCTATCTCAATTGCTGGGACGACTCTTTCTGCCGGTGGTCCAGCTATTACCGTATCTGGTACGCAAATTGCTCTCGGTTCGAATAATCTTGTTGTGGGTTCTGTTTCTGTGCAAAGTGGTCTGCCTCGTTTGTCCCTAAACACAGGGCAAGTCACAACGCTCAACGGCGAGGTGATCCAGCAGCTTCCCACAGGTATATCAGTAGCTGGCACAACGCTCACTCCAGGCGCACCTCCTATCATGGCTTCTGGTTTCCCAATATCATTAGGTACCTTTGCAGTCATAATAGGCTCTAGCTCCATCCCTATCGCCTTGCCTCACCTGTCCTGGATCGCAGGTCCAATCACGGATATTGACGGCGAAGTCGTTCAGCCGCTATCCAACGGGATCTCGGTTGCCGGTACGTTGTTGACACCTGGAGGTCCGGCGATTACAGTTTCTGGTACTCCGACGTCGCTTGGCTCCAATGTTTTTGTGATAGGGACTAGCTCCATCCCCCTCGCTACTGACGATCCTACTCAAGTGGTGACTACTATCGCCGGCCAAACGATCACAGCCGACCCAACTGTCGTGATGGTTGGCAGTTCAACGTTGACCCCTGGAATTCCTGGTCTGACATTGGACGGGACGCCCATCTCTTTGAACTCTGCCGGTCAGCTCGTGGTAGGTAGCAAGACCGTCCCGCTCGATAGAGCAAGCGGAAACCCAGGCGGAGAAGAATTCACAACCACTGCCGCTGGGCAAGGCCTCACGGCCAATCCAACCGCTGTCATAGTGGCGGGCTCAGCACTGAGACCAGGGGGCCCAAGTATGACGTTGAGCGGTACCATGGTATCTTTGAAATCGTCCGGCGAATTAATTGCAACAACCATTGCACTCCAGTCCTCAACCGGAGGCTTAGGGCTCATCGTGGGAGGATTTATATCAGGAGGGCAGTATGCCTCGGAATCCGTCGGTTCTGCGAAAGTTGCCAGCCCTAGAATCGATACTGGCAAAGGTGTGCAAGCGTTCCGAGGGAATGCAGAGTCTACGAAGAGTCGTTTCACAGTGACCCTACCTTTTTGGCTGCTGTGTGCATGTCTATTACGCTTGCATCTATTGTAGTATAATTGAAAATGATACCATAACGACTGCGTCGACTTAAGTCCTAACAGCCCTGACCCCATATGTTGGAAAGGGTTGAAGAGATTGGTTTCTGCCAAGTGTCATCTTGTGAACAGATGGAAAGAGACATCTTCCCGTGCTCGTTACACGTACACCATAGCGGTCAGTGAAGTATAGATACTCCACATGTCTATCCCTACCACCACTCTTCCAAAGATCTTGCCTCCTCACCACGGCTGCGATAGAGCTCCGCGATAGAAGTGGAAGTATATTACAGTTTAGAGCAGATGACTAGACCGTAATGCTTAATAGTGGTTTTGGAAAATATATTGAGGTTGACGGTGTGCCTGGAGCAACCGTTTTCGCTCAAGAGCTTTTCATTTCGGAGATTTGCTATACCATCACAATTAGATGCGTCGAATAATCGATCCTGGCTTTTTACTGGCTTTTTACCGGTGTCTTTTCAATGTCTCCAATATATGGCTTCTCATATACATCTCGACAGCTCTCACGACTTGCTGGGTTGTTGCCTGCGTAAGCCAGCTCCTTTATCATTAGAACATGCTTGAATCATTACCTCCACCAATATAGCTTCTCGTCAATATCTTTCAGCGCATGCCAGTCAACGGTTTCTGGGATAAAAGTATCGGCGCAACCTGGGACGTGAATAATACTCAACTCTTCTATGGCCAGTCTATCCCTAATACGCTTACCAACGCGGCACTTCTCGCGCTTCCGATCCACTATATCTGGCTCATACAGACGCCTCGAAGCTAAGAAATCTTGCTTACAAAGAACTTTCATCACTGGTGGATTGTTTGTAACCTTGATATTTTGAGCTCAACAATTGTCTAGCGTTGTCGCTGTCTCCTTGATCCGATTCACGTATCTCGTTCCCCTGGACTTTATATCCGCTGATGTCATAAGGGACTTCGTGGATGCTCCGCTGTGAACGACGACAGAGTTAAAAATCGCATTTGCATCAGATATCAGCTTGTGCATCTCTCGATACGCGCTCTTGTCGACGGAAGGATTGATTGTCAAGACACGGTGGTTGAAGCCGCTCGTTCGCCCCACTGGAGGTAGCCGCCCGGCTTGAGCATCCTGGCGAGATGCCGGATCACGGGCGCGGCGTCGTTGGTGGGAAGGACGAGCCGGACGTGTACAATGTCAAATTTGCCTACAAAGGCATCGGAGACGTCCTCCAATATGTTCCACACCGTCATGCTGACTTGGGCTGGGAGCCATTGCTTTGGTGGAGCCTGGGACAATGTCATGTCCTTGCCATCCATTCGGACGGTCGCAGGTACTATTTTTTGGCGAGGTCGAGGAGCCAAAGGTTGGTTTCGATTGTGGCATATACAATCCTGGCGCCATCTCTGGGGGCGCGTATGGAGGGATGTAAGTTGAAGTTCCATGTGTCCTTCCAGAGATAGAATTGATAATTCAAGCGAGATGCCGCAGCGTAGCTTCGATCTAGCACATATTGATCGTTAGACGCCATGCTAGAATACATTGATTCCGTAAGAGTTGACACACGAGAAGGGTTGATGTAGGAAGAACGAAGGTTTGGCAGCTTTGCTATCATTTGTTTGGACCTACGGTTTTCCTTGAGTCGCCTTGGACTTTGTATCCCACACCGCGTCTAGTGCGGAAATGGTAGAAACAATGCCGATGAGGTTAAAAAGTGATCATGGTCACGGCGTTTCGTACCCCTTTCAGTATATGTAGGACGAACACCGAACTACCTAGACCTATACAAATAAATGGCATACTTGGGCAGATGTTTCAGCTGGTACTAATCGTAGATTGATTAGGGCGTCTTTGGGAGCTGGATGGATCTATTTATTGATTGTGACTTTGCGTTCTCTTTTGCAAAGTCTAGAAATCCAATCCATGCTTACAGAATATAGCTCATATGACGTGAGTTCGGGTCAGGTTAGGGTGAGCCTCTTGGGCAGGGTTCAGGAACCTTCGTAGGGTTATTCGAAGGCTGGTAACGCTATGGTTTGGTTTAGAAGGGTTAGGGGTTCTATGTCCGGTAGTGGGTATATGCATGAGTATGAGAGTAAAATGCGGAGTGTTTATGTGGAAGTCAAGAAATAAAATGGCGTAGCGTTCTTCTACTTGTATGGTTATTTTTCTTGTTATATTAGAGGCAAGGTGCTGGGAAAAGATTACTAATGGCCGTTTGACCCGACGCTGGTCATCTAATTGCCTCGGAATTCTCGACCCATTCGGGGCTGTAACAGGATCAAAGAGACCAGTCTTCTTCCGCCCAAGGTCCCTACCAATCAGAAGCCTCAGAATATGGATGTCTTTGGCGTTATCCCTAGCCGTAGATTCTTTTCTGACCTCGTTGCTTGTGTAGTTGCGAAGATTGTGCCAGGCAGAGGTCTGTTGTTGGGAAACGTAGCTGTATTTCGCTCTTACTGGTTTCTGTTCTGCATATTGATCATCGCATATCTGGATGTTTAACCTCGTCTTCGCACAGATCTACTGATCTGATGATGCTCGCAATGCTTAACTCGAGAGAACGCTCCGTCGAAGCATGAGAAAGTCTGACTAAGGGTGCGGATGTGGGATTTCAGGTCGCGAGCTTTATTCTGCGACGTTTCGCCAATATGGCTATAATGGAAGTAATCTGGTCTAGGACCTGACGAGCTTTAATTGGGGTGTTGGCTGAAACAGTTAGTCGTCGCTAGAAGGCGAATTCAGCTCCAAATGCACAAACTGAACCGTCTTATTCAGTTCAATGATATTTCGTGAAATAATCTCAATGATGTAATGAAGCAGGTGTCATAGATCGGATGCGATGTACGGCAACACAGTACCTGTCGAATTAGTGTGGGCGTGGATCGAAATTGGGCAGTCTAACTTGTGAGATTGCCCGAGAATCCATTCCGGGGCTCAAGACGGTAGGTGTGACGAACTGACAGCTGCACCGGAGCTAAGCTTGAGCTTTGGCGCTACTTCTAGCTCAGGGGAGTATCCCCATAGCATGTTGAGAAAAGAAGTTGGTCCGGAAAGCGTAGTCCAGGTGTCTAAGATGACATCCAGGGAGCATTGCCTGCGGACAGGGATCTCCTGGATCTGTGGGCGGCTGTGTTCAGCAAGTCGCTGTGGCATTGGCTACATTTGCTTGGTAAAACCTTTCTAGAGCCTTTTGCAACTGCTCAGCGGTGGTACCTAGTATATTGTATAGCACCAGCAACCTGGAGCCTCTGCATCGAGCGGAAGGTGTGTTTTGCTAGGCTATGTACGTAGCCAGACAAGGGGCCAGAAGAGCGCATGGAGATCCCTCAGGCCGTAAAGTAGGTAAGGTAGGTTGTGACACTTGTAAGCTTGGCGTTACCCGGGCTTGGCAGCGGCCGAGCCCGGAGGTTCGCGGCTCTACTCCTCTTTGCAAAACCGTTGGCGGGAGGTTCGGGAGGCCTTGGCAAAGGAATTTTTTTTTTTTGCCGGGGGTAAACAGGTCGTAAATTGTAGACTTTGAGCATGTATACAAGAATAACCACATATGTTCCAAGCTTACAATTAGTTGCGTTGAAATCCTCGTACTTGATTCTTTATTCGGCATTACTTGTATATAAAGCGCAGCGTTATTACACGTTGTATAAGGTACTCAAATTCGAGATTTTTTGTTTACTTTTTTTAAGATTTACCTGAAAATCTAATAAAAATAATGACTTTTCTCTTATATAACGTGCAATAACGCTACGCTTTATATATAAGTAATATCAAGTAAAGAACTAAGTACGATGATTTCAACGCAATTAACTATAAGCTTGAAACACATGTGGTTATTCTTATATACGTGCTCAAAGTTCAAATTTGTCAAATTTATTAGATTTTTGTTTACCTTTTTTCAGCCCTATTTCGAAAATTTCGAAAAATTGATAGATTTAAGCTTCGCCACGTACACTCAACAATAACGCTGCGTGATATATAATAAGTTACTATCTAAGAGTATCAGATATACGCTTTCAATTGTAACTTAGTAGACGTTTAGAACAGCCCTGGTTATCGTTCTATAAGAGGATTCTTGAAATTTCGCGACTTTTTTACCCCCGGCCAAAAAAAAATTCATCTGCCAAGGCCTCCCGAACCTCCCGCCAACGGTTTTGCAAAGAGGAGTAGCCGGATCAGAGGCTTCAAGGTAGTTGCATATGCTTAGGACACTCTGAATTTATTTCATATCTCTATCGAAGTAATATTCACGATAAGGTTTGATGATTGATTATCTGAGTGATGTGTGAGAAAGATGAATGGTTTCTGCGGTCGAGGCTCGGAGGTTTATCTGCCTGGGGCGACCGTGGTTCCCCCAAGGGATGCAGGGCATTTGCAATCCTCTAGCCTAAGTATGCCTTCGGCAATCCTCCGGGGATCCTCGCAGACCGTACTCTGCATAATGTGTCCCACGAAACCTTTTCTGACCCTACCCAGCTGGCACCGGCGGGCGAGGGTCGGGACAATATCCTAACGGTTTGTGCAAACGACTTCTGTCACTAACGCTCCAGTGCCGCCTTCGGCACTACCCCCTTGCTGATGCAAGGCAGGACCACGGTCATTAGCTCCCTCAGTCCTGCCTCCGTCTCCACTCAGAGCTGACAGGATTACGCCATAACTTTCGCAGTAATCAGTCTCAGTCTTGACGCCCTCCTGCCGGCAGGATCGCTAGCATACACCGCTTACGTGGGAGCAGTCCCAAACCAGTACGTTTTAGGAAGGCACTGCATGAACTATGTCCGTTCCGGCTTGGAGAAGTTTCAATCGAACTAAAGAGGAGCGAGATTAAATTCGGGAGATTTGAACGCACTTTCATATACTTCCTCACAATCAACTACGTCGATCAGCTGTCTCTCATCTAGTATCTGCCATCCTGTACATGATGCCTTCCTTGACTTCACTTGCCGAAGAAATCCTCACCAATGCGAAACAACTTGACAAGCATTTGGCTGCCCAAAACCAGCCGTCTCCGTCCTTCGACCATGACGCTCTACTTAATCTATCTCCTCAGCTGGAGTCGACGAGAGATGCACTTATCGACTCGGCTCATACACTGAAACAACTGACGCAAGGACCTGTGCGTGCGACCGCCGACATCATGTTGAATGTAGGCTCACGTCAAATCAAGTTGGCGATATTCCTTGTATGCTAATTATGATTTAGTGGGCCGATTCCCTCTCCCTTCGCGCTGTATACACCTACAAGTTCCCCCACGCGGTGCCTATAGATGGATGCGCGACTTACCAAGAGATTGCGTCCGCAAGCGGCATCTCTGAATCCATGGTGCGCCGGTTCCTGCGTCATGCAATGGCTAATCGCGTATTTGCCCAATCATCTCCCAACGAGGTCCGTCACACAGCGGCGTCGCGACTCATGGTCACAGACCCGGATTTCTTCGACGCCATCGGCCTCGAGGTTGCAGAGCTTGGCCCCACTTCTGCGAGGATCTTTGATGCCCTCGCAAAGTATGGCGACTCGGGCGAGCAGAACGAGACGGCCTTTAGTCTTGCCAACGGAACCGACCTCAGTATTTTCCAATTCTTCGGCAAGAATCCCGAGCGTGCTCGCCGTTTCGGCGCCGGCATGCGCTTTTTCACAAAAGACGAGGGCTGGAATCTGAAGCATCTCGTCGCGGGCTTCGATTGGGCTTCGATCGATCATCCTGGCGCGACAGTCGTGGACATGGGCGGCGGCCAGGGCAGCGTTTCGCAAGTTCTGGCAAAAGCGACGAGGAATGTGAAGTTCGTCATACTCGATCTCCCTGGTACGGTAGAGCAGGGGCGTGCGGCATTGCCAAAGGAATATGACGGCCGTATCGAATTCATGGCGCATGATTTCTTCGCGGAGCAGACTCTTAAGCAGGCACCGGATATGTATCTCTTTCGCTGGATCTTCCACAACTGGAGCGATGGCTACTGCGTTAAGATCTTGCGGAACCTGATTCCGGCGTTGGACGACGGCACCCGCGTTTTGATCTACGAATACGTCTTGAACGACGAGCCCGAGACTAGGGTGACTGAAAAGATGGGGCTGTAAGTTCCTACCTACTTCTCCTTGGATCTCTGCACATACTCGTCTCTGGCAAGGAAGAGAGCTGATGATGATATCGTGAATAGAAATTGCGACATGATTATGGCAGCTTGCTTCAACGGCGCCGAGCGTACCAAAGCCCAGTGGATTGCTTTGCTTCATTCGGCCGACGACCGATTTGTGGTTCAAAACATTGTCCGGCCGGAGGGGAGCACGATGAGCATCATCGAGGTGGTGTGGAGAAAGGTATAGCGATTTGTTGAAGCCGGCTATGCCACACCCCAAGAATCTTATAATGATCGCACATTTAATTCTCAATGGGTGCAGCGAAGAGTGATAGAAAGCATAGCGGGCTATAGTGAAGGGCCATGAGGTTGAAGGCCTTCTAGCTCGTAAAGAACTAGCTAGTCGATATAAGATGCAAAGGTAGATATACATAGAAGGCTAGAGCAAATATGAGATGAAAGGATAGATGGATGCATGGGAGGAACTGGAACGCGCCAACATCCACTACTTCAAGACACCAACTCGCAGTGTGCAAGATCTCAGCCCCTTTGTTGCCCACCTGGCGGTGTGTCGTGGGTGTTGACGTGAAGCGAATACATTGATTCGAGCAGCCCGCTGGCTACCCATCGTGGGCCAAGAGACCCAAATCTCACTCTGATAAGGCGTTGCCTATTCCATTACTCAGCAACCAAAGGAACGGTTGGAACGTGTGTGAACACAAATTCCACTGTATCCATAAGCAATCAAATAAGGAAGCCATCAGCTTTGGGGAATATTTCACGTAACACGTGTGCATCAATGCTAGATCTGCTTCGTTTTTCCTTGGTGCGAATGAGGTGGGATTACAATTACGGTTGGGTTGCATGCATAGCATGATGGGTGACATTGGGTTATCTCGTTGCACTGCATCACTAGTGCTTGTGCGTTATATTTCGCTTTGCAAAACGGAGTGCAAGCGCTTTTGCTACACGCCCGCAGTAAGCGTCGAGAATATAGAGGACTGATACACTTTATAATGTAGCTGCGTGGCACGACGTGGCGAGTTCGTTATCGTGCTTCAGGTCCTGGTAGAAATAGGACACCATGTCAACGGTCCCTAAATACCGATACCCGGTGCACTTCCTAGTGCTTGCCTGACCATCTGACATGCCTGTAAGTAATCTTTGGACTGGTGCCGCGATGCATCTTTTCAATGCGGTAGATCTACACGAAATGGATAGGGGTCGTATGCGGAGGGTCATTTTCTGGAAAATTATTTACACCCATCCCTACCTCACAACCTGGTCGAGAATACAGCGATGAATCGCTGACACCTGGTTTTTTTTCGCACATTTTCAGTTCTTGGAGACGCTATTGGATAGGCGCTTGCTTGCATAATACTGCTTACTTATCTTGGATAAGATGGGTCGTCCCTCACCGAAATGGCAACCTTCGCGAAAGGTGGGGGTTGCACCTGCACTGAAGTATGAAACTCGAATCGTCTTCTCAACCAATGTCGGGTATTCCTTAACAATATGTTATTTAGGCCCTCGGGGTTGCCTGTAAGACTTTCCCACTATCCTTTATAGCAAGCCAAGAGTACAACTCCTTGAGTACTTTAGGGTGTGAGGCATTTTCTACGATGCAGATCAGGGTTGCTGTGTTTGACTTAAATTTCCGTGGGAACGGAGCTCGCTGCTTCCATAGCTAAGGCTATGAAGGACTTCCCTTTGCTGTGTCTGAAGCTAGTCCTGCAAGCGAAAAGATGTTCATTGAAACTGGTCAAAGGTCAAAGTCATTGGTCCAAAACCGTTCGCACTGAGCCGTGGAGAACTTGTCCTCTTTCACTTAAAGGGCGTCTGTGCATGGCAAAGTGGTGTCTGCGTAAGAAGGCCCCCCTCTTAATAATCTACTAAGATGCGAGTACTTTAATGTAACTACGGGCAAATTCACTGCAAGCCTCGTCGCGGTGCACAATTGCGCCATCAGGCGGCATGGAACGGTACGACGCCAACATTCATAGGCACCCGGCGCATTCCACGGCGTACTAGCAATAATAAATCAGTTAACGAAGAAACAACTATACGGAATCTCATCAGTTAGTCCTTCAGACCAATTTTAGTCATTCAAACTCAGCATCATGGCGACAAGTACAGCAGATGTCCAGGAGAGCCAACAACCCAAGATGATTGCGGTTTTTACAACGTTCTTCATTCTTCCAGTGATTGCCGTTGGTCTGCGGCTCTTGGCCAGGAGCTTGATACTGACAGCGACAGGCATACATTGCGGGGCTGGAAAGCACCTAGAGACTATCACAAACCCTGAGCATATTAAGCTCTTCCTAATCACCATATTTGGCAACGAGTTGATCTACGCATCCATTATCACCACCGTCAAAGGATCCATTTTATGCTTATACCTGCGCATCTTCGGTGTCAACAAGACCTTCGCTAAGTTGGTATACACCCTTGTCATACTGGTCATCTGCTGGGGAATCGCCACCTTCCTCTCAAGTGTTTTCCAGTGCCATCCCGTCAAAGCAGCTTGGATACCAACCCTACCCGGCGGGCGGTGCTTTAACTATCGCGCTTGGCTTATGGGAACCAACGTAGTAAACATCACCATCGACTTCGGTATCCTCCTGCTTCCTGTCCCGCTTGTTTGGAGCCTCAAACTTTCTGTACCGCGTAGGGTTAGTCTTATTGGCGTCTTTCTCGTTGGTATCTTGTAAGTCACTTGCCCTCTCCAGGTTCTCCCATGTCTTTTCTGTGCCTGACTAAACAGCTAACGTCCTCGTCCCTTACCACAGCACAATCGCATGCAGCATCGTCCGTATCAAGAGCAACTCAGAGGTCGAACTCCAAGATACAACCTGGAACTACGTAGCCAATATGATCTGGTCCACCATCGAAGGCAACGTCGGCGTCATATGCGCCTGCCTCCCCGTTCTGGCACCCGTTTTCCACGTCTTCACAGCTAGCTTCGGCGTCGCCTCCTCGCCGTCCCTTGAGGCACAAAACAGGGGACGATACAAGAAATCGTCGAGGTCAAGGCCGTCAGAACTGGAAGACTTGTCAGACTTTGCACGGCTGGAGGAGGATACTGCGAGGATATTGCCGATAAGGAAGACGGTGAAGGTAGAAACCGTAGCTGGAAACCATGTGATGGACATTGACAACGTCTTTGATGTCAGGAGGCCGGGCGATATGTAGCACCATGTCATGCTTCCAATTATATGTAGTAGAACAACCCACGTTTCTGTCTCTATTGCGAAAGCTTCGTCGCAGCCAATGTGGTCTTGGGAGCCTGGGCGTCAGGATTACTCGCTCTTTAAGTAGTTACCATTACATTCAGTGCCTTCCGAATACGTACAAATTAATTGAATACGCCAGGACGTGGATAAATACTAAGAAAATAATAAGAACAACAATATAAGTTATTATGTGATACGTAACAAACAAATATCTTTATAGATCTACTATTAGGAGAAAAGATTTAAAGATATGAAAGTATATTAAGAATGTTTACAATAATAGCGGGTTTGATAAGTTACCTAAGCACCAATGGTGGGTGTATATGTAAGATTCTAAATCAGACCTAGCATGTCTTGGCGGATTACAGAGTTGTCCCTCTTTGTACCACATATTGCGTTGAGACTCCTTTGTGCAAAGAGCAACAGCGAAAACTTCTAATTCTTAAAACCATCTTGCCAGCTTCTGTATCATCTATTTCGGCCCATCAACCGTTGTCAGCATTGCGCTAATCACTCTGTCCCTCGGGAGAAATGGCACCTTCCTGCGGAATATGCAACTCTACCACAGCTCAGCTGTGTAAGCAGTGCCATTCAATTCGATACTGCTCCACTAGATGTCAGAAACTTGACTGGCCATCCCACAAGCTGCTTTGCTCTCAATACGGCATTGATAACGACCGACCCTCCCCTTTGCATCGACGAGCGATCCTCTTCCAAGATGGCGAGAAACAGCCCAAGTTCGTCTGGATCGAGTGCAAAGCGATAGTAGAGGGTGGCTACAGGTGGGAAAATCCACAGAATGTCGATGACTATATGGGTCCGGAGCGCACTTTGGTGGAGAGAACATCCTTTGACAGCAACAGGATACGCGGCCGTCTTCTGGAGAATTCGATTGAAATCCATAACCGGCATGCATTCGGTCTGGACGGATCAATTCCCAATCAAAGCATCATTGCAGCGACACAAGGAGTAGTCCCGCATGAGTGGTGCGGCCCTGTTCTTGGGTTGCGGAAGAACGGTCGTTGCACCACCTACGCTGGGTCGTTCGGTGACATGGGTATGGAAGATTACCTTCATGTTGTCGATCACTTTAAGACTTATCGCTGAGTATCGGGGAGTGCCACGGCGCGTCAGTTCCACCTATTCGTCGGCGGAGCAAAAGTTATTTACGCGTAGTCAGTACATTGAAAAGGAGGCTTGAGACTGGAATCCGCCGTACGTGGTACAGAAATTGGCTATAGGAGTTTTCGTGCAGCCAGGGGATGGTGAAGGAGTTCTAAGGACACATCATATATAGGATGTGGAGTGGCTTCAGCTTGCACGACCCGCTAACATCAACGATGGGTGCCGAGCATTTCCTTGATTTACTTGTTAACGATAAGCAGGCTGGAGAGGGTTCAACGCAGGAATCTGCTACGCTCTTTAAACAGTAATTGTCTGATCCCACGTGATGAATTGGAAAAGCGCACGTAGTCTTCGCTCAGTTGACGCTGGTCTCCACTTGTCCCGAGGGGATTTAAAGGAATTGCACCCACCATGACTGTGGCGATTACGGCTTTGTTGCAAGCTTTGAACTAGGATTGAATAGCAATGGCAGAGCAAGAAAGATTTAGCAGTTGGCTGAAGTCAAGAATGGGGCTCTCAATTAATGACGGATTACCAGTTCCACACTCGGACAGATACCTAGAAATTTGCGTATCTAAGTCTTGTAAAAGATGTTTTTCAGAATCTTTTTAAGAATATAATATATTTAATAGCGATAATTTATAACTTATAAAAGATAAAACTATTAGAAAGATTGATATAAGAATAAAATAGAGATAACTTAAAAATATACGAGTTAATATATAGATATCTGATAATCTAGAAATACATAAAGATTAAGTATAGACAAAAACAGCAGCGCCGAGCTTTCCGAGGCTATCGACTCCATGTACCCATGGTATGAGGAAGCGGAGGTCTGCTATGCGTACTTGGAAGATGTGGATAGTGCGAGTCAGAGCGAATCTTCACCTATGAGGAGAAATGAACGAAGCAGATGGTTCACAAGAGGGTGGACGCTTCAAGAGTTCCTAGCTCCTATCCAAGTGATTTTCTACGACAATGCCTGGGTAGAGATCGGCACGAGAAAGAGTCTGCGTGATAGGATATTAAAGATCACGGGTAAGAATAGACGCGTAGCGAGTGTTGACTGCTTGATGGACTAGATAGGCTACGAAGTGCTGAGGAAGTCTTGACACCTAAAGTACTTTCTGAAGAGGGCGTACACGTATCAGGTCACTTGAGCAAAATTGCTGAATCTGCCTATGAACCAGGGAACACCATAGAATGACATGCCACAACCTTAGCTCGGTACTAAAGGACTTACGCACTGACTGTCCAACCGCTCTTTGACTCGACAGCCAGCAATTCAATCAGTCTTGAATCCCCACCTCTGATTCCAGTCCAGCCCCTTCTCAAGGACCCGAAACTGGCGCAGCGCTGTCCAGGCCACCACTGCGGCCAAGTGCAGTGTCGGTAGCGGTACTCCAATAGCACGTAGCAGTCCGATCCCCAACATCACCAATGATAGAGCCGCCTTGGGGATTATGTACTCGACTGCCAGCAACGATGCCATATCGTCTCCGTGCACTGAACCCTTCGTTGTCATCCAAGAGACTGGGACCCTGTGAGCCCAACTGCGGAACCCCTCCTCAACCAGGAGGAGTGCGCAAACCTGGAGCAGCAGTGTCGAAGGATGAGGAAAAGGCGTGAGGATGACGATATCGAAAAGACGCGTCTTGGGCGGGAAAGCTGCAAACAGGCTGATCTCGGCGACGTGCTCGAGGAGAAAAGAGAGTCGTGTCAGAAGAGATGTTTTGTACGCCATGCTGGTTGTAGGATTGCTGGACGTAACACTGCCATGTCGAAAAGTGCTGAGTGCTGCTTGGTAGACGTGGCCTGCAATTCTGACTGCTTCGTGGAGCCCGAAAGTTGCGAGGGCTTTCGTGCATGGTCTTTAGCCGGATAACGGAATTTCAATGATTCCAACTCACCAGTTGCACAGCCACTGCTGCCACAATAGTTGAACCATGCAACCCAACCTCGGTCCATCTTCTTATTGATGAATGATAACAAGTAGGTGCAATTTCCCAACTTGGTTCTATTGAGCTGTCCAAATGATAGACGTTTGGGGGAAGTTGGGAAAGGGATGTGTTGAGATATTGATGGGAGGATGGAGGATTGATTGATTCACTAGCTACGAGAGTGCTACTTATACGCCCTATTTGCCACCTGCGGGGTAGCTTCAACACAATGCTGCAGCTATTTCCAACAGGGAGAGAGGATAGAAATGGAAGAAAGGATACGTTTAGCTAGAAGCGATCAAGGCTTCGAAAAAGGCACAGCGGGACCAAAGGTACGACAGAAATATCTTATGATAACAGAGAAGCAACAGTCAGCATAAGCAGCATCCTCCTTGAACACAAGCAGTCGCATCGATTCGTGGAGCAATCACTAATCGCAACGGGAACGAGATTGGGTCTTGTTGTCATCCGATTTCAGGAACTGCCATTGCAGGTTCAGCCTTCACCAATTTGCTCGAACTACTAGTATGACTACTTCGTGCGGCTGTGTTGATACTGCTTACATGTTCATTCTGTGGTGGGTCAAGGCTGTGATGCAGGGCAACCGAGCCCCTTGGCACGGAACCTGTCTAGTAATACTTGATGATTGTACTTGACTGGTTGGCCATTTCTACGTATCGCTACGTGAGCGCTGTGGTAATCGTGGGAAATGGTACTTACTAGGGACACTAGAAGGAAAATTAACATGAAGCAGCCGTTGAGATCTGACCCTGCTCCATCACGAGGGTTTGTGTTAACAAAGCCATATGTGGTCCAAGTAGAGCATCGGCAAGACACCAAGGTGACTGGAATAGAGGAGCAGCTACTCATGGGGTTGAATGCCGAACATTAGCCACGCACTTCTATCAAAACCACTAACGCTTGCCGTAGCCTGATATGGCTACCATCGCGAGCTGCAGGGAAGATTGATAAGGTCTGTGCACGTACCTGCAGCCACCTGGGATGAGATCCGTGGCGATCCGTTCTAGTGGCCTAAGAGGGCAACATGCATGCCGCACCTATTAGAACGTTGCTGTAAGCGCTATTTGATCCGCGAATCAATATCCAGAGAGGGTGTGTTGATCCGTGACGGATCCAAGTCCTGATGTTATTCCCTAAACTCCGAAGTAATGAAAAGAAAGAGATGGCCCGATCCATTCGGGACTTGCCTGACCAAACCTACTCAAAATACAGAATTCTAGATCAGAACGCCTTGTTTCATTCGGCTCCGTCGGCTTAATCCTACAGCGGGTCCCTTCGGCTTCTTTGCCGCCTTCGTGTAAAGTTGAAATTTAGGCGAAATGTTTCAGTACAATCTACTGAACTAGTCGGAAATATTTTACTAGCTCTCGAACTGTTTACGTTTTGGGGATCATTCTGTTCATTGATCTCACATTGACCCTTCCTTGAATCCAGCACAAGGCACACAGTATGTCGGTTGAACATTCGGTCGCCCGTGACGGAGACAGAGGCTTCGGAGGCACCCTAGAGCCTACAGATTCTAAAGTCGCCGAGGAGACGATTACTGATGTGATGGAACAGCCACCATGCTCCGACCCTCGGTATCCTTCTACAGCGAAGAGATCCATCATCATCGCCGCTCTCTGTCTTGGAACGTTGCTCGACGCCATCGACATTACCATCATCGGAGTCGCAATCCCTAAAATTTCGACCTCATTCCATGCCTTGGACGATGTCGGATGGTATGGATCCGCCTACCTGATCTGCCTGACAGCACTGCAGTCCATCTTTGGCGTCACGTACAAACTCTTCAACCCAAAAAGAACCTACCTCTACTCCGTCCTGCTTTTCGAAATCAGCTCAGTCCTGTCCGCTTCAGCGCCCAACTCATTAGCCTTCATTCTGGGCCGCGCCATATGTGGATGCGGTGGAGCGGGCATACTTCAAGGCGCCCTATGCATTGTGGCGCTGTCAGTGCCTTTGGAGAAAAGACCGCTGTATCTAGGTGTTGTTGTGAGTTCTTTCGGTGTCGCTGCGTGCTTCGGTCCGATCATGGGTGGGGCGCTTACCGACCGTGTAAGTTGGCGGTGGTGTTTTTGGATCAACGTTCCCCTTGGTGCCTGCGTCGCGGGGATAATCGTCGTTCTATTGAAGCTTAAAGGAATCGACAACACAGATCGGCGACTGGCCTTGAAGGAGAAACTACACCGTCTTGATCCCTTCGGAGCGGGTCTACTCATTGCATCCGTATGCTGCTTAGTCCTCGCATTACAGTGGGGTGGCTCAACGCTGCCGTGGAGATCTGCTAAGATCATTGATCTTCTGATCGGTTTCATTCTGCTGGGCATAGCATTTTTCATATTCGAATGGAGAATTGGAGAACGGGCGATGTTGCCTCTGAGAATATTTGGCCAACGGTCGGTATTGATGGGGTGCCTCTATGTATGCTTCCTCCAGATGATTAACGATTCTGACACCTACTATATGCCGTTCTATTTTCAAGCAACGCAAGGTGCCTCCGCAACGTCCAGTGGCGCCAAATACCTATCACTGATTCTTCCGGAAATCGTCGCGGTTGTGGTCACTGGTGCAATCGTCAGTAAATTTGGCCATTACATACCTTTCATGATCAGCGGCGCATGCATCGCCGCCTTGGGTACAGGGCTACTAACGCGAATAGCCCTGGGCACCCCAACCCTTGAATGGGCAGCTTACCTAGTTGTCTCTGGGCTGGGAATTGGATTAGGGCTCAATCTACCGTACACCGCCCTACACGTAGTGCTCAGGTAGATAGCATCATCAGTACATTGAACCCTATATATTGGCTAACGTAAGCATAGCGAGGTAGACGTGCCTATAGGAAATGGTACGGTTTTCAGCTATAGCCTTGTTAGTTCAGAATTGCCGCTAATTTCAGGTCCTTAGGCATTACGGTTATGAGCGGACAACTTGGCGGGTTCGTGCCCTATGCAGTTGACAGGCCCTGATACTGATCCCCTTGGCATAGAGCAATCGCAGTTTCAGTAGGTCAGTCGACGTTCCTGAATACTCTCCTTCGAGAGACCTCTAAGCACGTGACCGGAGTGTCTGCCCATGATATCGTTATGGCGGGCGCAACAAATTTAGCGACGTTGACAACGGATGGCAATATATTGCGTCAGATTCAGACTGTGTATGCCAAAGCTGTGACGAGTACGTTATGGCTTCCGGTAGCGGCAGCCTCCGCTGCGGCACTTTGTGCTTGCGGGACGGAATGGAGGAGGGTTGCTTCGAAAGCGAGACCTAGGGAAGATCCGGTCACACCTGATAGGTCGTGACAATACCCTCCCATGATTCGACTTCTGCTTGTTGGAAAGAAGTATCTACTGCTGTATTGGACACACGATATGGTGAAAGTGCAGGGCAGTGTAAGGGACCCTTATTGAACAGTGCAGTCAGACTATGTAGAGGGTGGAGATTCTGAAAGAAGGAGAGTCTCTTAGTTAGTAAGCCAAGGCCGTATTCTCATGGAACTAAAACAGTGTTAACGTTAGTATCATGGCGCTTTTAGGGCCTCATGTAAAGCTAACCCACGTCTCCTTCTCCTCTGACCACGGATGCCCTAACCTTAGAAGTGGTAAAGACTTCTAGCATTTTCCCGATGCTAGGGATGAATGTTGTTATCGATCGTCTACTACTAAATACTATCAGCGAACCTCATGTGCCAGTACGAAAACGAGTCGACAAGCTACGGAATCTTGCTTTGTTCTTGAAGAATTCATACGCCGGTTGCTACATTGACTATGTTTTAGATCTCAATTATAGATGTCAAGCCGTGTAAAGTATGCATAATAGATACAGACTAGCGCTTTGCTGCTCGCATCTCAATCAAGACGTCTTGGCCCCTGATCGGTCCCATCACCCCCATAGGACAAGATCAAAGGTTTGCTAAGGCTAGTACAAGCCAATTTCCAGCGAGCGTTTGACTGAGAGGAAGGTTGTACTGGGTCAAGGAATATTGCAATTGATGGAGGAACATGCCTGGAAGGTTTGTATAGCGCTCCGATGATACAGTAAGGTATGCTCCTTCTAGCCTAAAGTAGATGGACGTTGAAGCTGGGCAAAAGGTAAAAGTCCAGGAGTACAGGGATACGATGATCCTATGAGAGCGGATACATAGATATAAATGTACCACAAGAACAATGAGGAACAAACCTCTTCTGGTATTTTCCGAACGTAACATTCTGTATTTTTGTTTTTGGACTGACCTTAGCTCCTATTTTCCGAAGTGTCAGCTATTCGGCCCTGGGATACTTACGTCTGGAAAACGTGCGGCACATTGATGTTTGATCGCAGATCCCGTACCAGTCCATAACAGCTGCCGTACACCATCAACTTCGGAGCACCATGGCAAAGTGCCCCAACAAATAGGGTGTCATGGACATAGGTCTTGAATGGGCTTAGCTCCAGGTCTTAGAGGGTGTCAGCGCTAGGTCCTGAACACAAAGTTCGAGGATTCTTGGCCTGATTTGAGAAAGACGAAGGGCTGAGTGTAAGCTGCATGCACTTGCAGCGGCTGAGACTGGATCGTAATGGTGGGGTCCGAGCACTGCACATCTGGGTGTAGCATATCATGCGGCTTCTCGAACTTCACAGAGCAGCTACAAGCTTATCGCTGAACACAATTGTCCTCAACTGTGCTCGAAGCCTGTTTTTGTAGTAGAATCTGGCCGTGGAGTTTCGAGTATTCAATGGCTTCACGAGCGAGTCGACAGTGACGATCCTTTGCTTGTTAATTTGGAGTTTTTTGATTTATGCCCCATCATCGTTCATGTCTATCACTAGTCTCACTTTATGCCCGTAGCCAATGAGATCTCAATGAGGAAGAAAGTAGGCATATGCCCGCATTACCGATACATTCGACTATAGGCAAGCAGCTTAATCACAGCCATCTCTATCTTCCGAGAGCTGTGCCTCTTGATGTAGTGACCCGATGCATTCATAGTACAAAACGACAACAGTGTGGGAAATAGTTCCGTCTGATACGGCCATACGATTGCGTCTTGCTGTAGGCCCCCATCCGAAGCCCCGCGCCGAAATCATTCCACGTAGAAGGACCATTGCATCAGCATCCAGACAACACTAGTAGTTGCCACGAACAATGATGGTGCAAGCCCTTTGCCAAATTTCATTGTGCCGTAAACCAGTAGCTCTCCGGCGAAGTGACTCAGAACGATCAAGTATGTACAGAGGGTAAGTAGATAAAGATGTTCACTGTGGATGTTATAGGCCGCATAGAACCGAACAAGTCCGGAAAGGAAGCTCCAGCTGCCGAAAAGTCGACCAGCGAAGGGAGTGACTTCGGTTGCGCTGGCAGGACCATCGAAAGTTCGTCGAGCGAAACTGGATGACCTGTAACATTGAACCGTATTTAGGACTGAGAATCCTACGACCTGGGTGGGAAATTTCAGCTCAGACGCCAGAAATAAAGGTCATACTCCATACCACAAGTAGCCAGTAAGGCAAGAGACCTGAATGCTCTGGGAGGATCGGCATCCTCTTGGTGGTCAAAGGTCGATCTATGTGTCTAACTTATTAGTGATGTTGTTTCTTTAAGTCATGATTGCGACGTACCTGAGTGATGGTGGTGGGCTTTTTGGGCTGGGGGTGATGGGACTGAGAGTGAGGAAAATAATGAAATAGAGAAGGATTAGAAGTTGGAACCCGTGCATGTATATATTACACAGTACACAAGTGCACATGACTTGAATCTTACTGGCTCGTAACTTACTCGCTTAACCCGGCATGCAGTGTCCCGCGGTAACCATGACAGTACTTCGTAATCAAAACAAGCTAGCTAGCCTCCCACCCTTCTCATTCTGAGCAACCCTCAGTCCTCACCCTTCTTCCAAATAATCAGGTTGCAATGATGAGTGCGACGATATCCAACAAGTCCGTTCTCGTTGTAGGAGGCTGTGGTTTTCTCGGTCATCATATTGTCTCTCAGTTGCTTGAATCCTGCGCGCAAGTCTCGGTCCTGGACTTCGTGGTCAACCGCAACCGTTTAGATTCCGTCGAATATCACAGCGCCGACATCTCGAGAAAGGCGGATGTGGATGCTGTCCTCACCCGCGTTAGACCACAGGTCATCATACACACTGCATCACCTACAGCACTGTCCACCGACGCAGAGCTCTATTATCGAGTCAACGTCGACGGCACACGAAATCTCCTCGAGTGTGCTCGCAGCATCAAGGCCGTCAAGGCCTTTGTCTACACTTCAAGCGCATCCGTCGTGCACGATAGCATCAGCGACCTGGTTGACGCTGATGAGTCTTTCCCGGTCATTTACCTGCCCGAACAGAAGGAAGTCTACGCTCACACCAAAGCTCTAGCGGATGAGCTCGTCCGGGCAGCAAACGATCCAGGTGATGGCATGTTGACAGTCTGCCTCAGACCGGCTGGAATTTTTGGTGAAGGCGACCAGAATACCCTTCGGAAAATGATCGAGAACGCCGAGTCCGGCAAAAACAGGTATCAGATAGGTTCTGGCAACAACCTCTTCGACTGGACTTACGTTGGGAATGCCGCCCGAGCGCATATCTTGGCCTCGGAAAAGCTCCTCCTTGCATCTTCCTCCTCTGAAGCTATACTGCCACGAATCGACGGCGAATCCTTTTTCATCACCAACGGCGAACCAATGCCCTTCTGGGACTTTGTGCGTGCAATCGGCAAAGAGGCTGGCTTTCCTGTCCACAGCAAGGATGTTTGGGTCATTCCAAAAAGTGTTGGGCTTGCTTTGGCGATGATTGTCGAGTGGATCGTCTGGGCTATGTCGCTTGGAAAGCAGAAATCGACCATGACACGGGGAGGGATCCGATACAGCTGCTTGACAAGAACCTATCGGATTGACAAGGCAAAGGCAAGACTCGGATACAACCCGACTGTGGACATGAAAGAGGGCATTAGAAGGGGAGTTGGCTGGTGGTTGACGGATAAGATGAAAAAGAACCAGTAGATGGCTACACGCTTGGAGACTGATTTCCCTCACTCTCCTTCACTCTGTGTACATACCCGTATCGTACGCCCGAGATTGCGGCGTCTAACAGATAGACAGCAAGAAGAACTACGGATATCCAATTGAGTATTTGCGTATTCTCTGCGCAATCAAATCGTGAATCCCTCTTTTGTTATGAATACAAAGTTTGCGTCATTTTCCTTTCATCCGCCGTGTGGAAATTTTCATTGAGTGTCTAACGCTATCCTCGTAGCAGTCGCGCCCGCGAGCGGCAAAGAGCCAACATCAATGAAATCTAGCAGTGCTCGGCCCAACCGCCAAATCTCAACTACTTTGACACCACAAATACTTACAAGGCGTTGCGAAAGGCATACATCTTGTGCGGCTGTCAAAATCTCCGGGCATGGCCTTCTTCAAGTTCGACGTACTCTTCGCCTTTCACGCCCAAGCTGCTTTTCATACCCAAGCTTGGGCTCGTCATGTTCAAGCTGATCCCAGGGAAGGATTTGCTCTTTGCCGCAGCTTCCCTTGCTGGGGATCTACTAGAGATAGAGCTCTGGGGCGGGTTTGGGGGTGTAACAGCGGTGAGAGGGGGTTTTGGGCTCCCTATCACTAGAGATCGACAACCAAAGTAGTACAGAACACAACGCCTTCACTCCATAGCCTCCTCTCACTCACAGGCAAGACACCTCCTTCCGGGAATGATAGGCTCGTATCATAGCGAGGTGCAGACTAAAAAGCCATGCACGGTGAAAGTGGTCGCTCATGCAAAACACCATATGATTAAGGTACGTTGCCTAGTGCTGGCTACCGCTGTTCTAAGAGAGGTGATCAATGCACGAGGCCGGGCAGTAAATTGCAAGTTGTTGTGTTCCGACTTATTTCATGCAGTTCACGCGGCGAAGTGATTGTAGCGTTCCATTCAGATCCCTGCACCCTGTTTTCCATGCATATTTTAAGCGCTCGCAAGTCCTGAACCTATTAATTGAAGAAGATAGCACAGAGCGAGACAAGGGGACATCTCGGCAACTTAGCAAGTCATGGGTCGAACCTCTTCGAAGATAGATTAAACCTTGTAATGTGTTAGCCAACGTGCAGAGTATCCACACACATATATACACACACAAGGTCAATAAACTTCAAGCATAAAAAACTCTACATCTGAGATATAAGATACATTTTAAGGACAATACACCTACGATAGATATCGGAGATAAATATTAACTCGTGTTATAGAACCCTATAGATATCAAGCATATGCCCCACGAATGAAACTCATAACACGCAAGTCGAAGTGCTTCGGAGGCTAGTCTCCGGAGTAGGTGAGTATCGCATCTACAATGGGTTTAGAGGGAAATGCGCCACGGATCCACGATTGAATCCTGGGCCAATGAATGTGGATAAATTGCCTGATGGAGATGGTGATAGGACGGAGAAGTGGCCGGGCGCGGCAAATTACTTGATCACGCCGAAAAGGCTGACGGAGTAGATGATCGGGAGAAAAGAAAGCTGTACTTCGCCGTATCTAGGCTCCTGAGATGTACTCTGGACTTAGCTTTGAGCCGTGTCATGCATATAGCTCTTTCAGTTAAGAGTGGTGTATGTGTGTAATGTCAGGTAGGGCCTGAGCTGGAGCCGCCTTTTTGAGTCGCTTGCAAGTCTCAGCATATATAATTACTGTCCGACAGCATGAGCCACATGCTATTATCGACAGTCTTTCCAACACCAGCCGCGGCACACCCTACCGCAATAGCATGTAGCTTAGAAGACGCCGTGGGCGGGAGAGGAATCGCTCGCGTTCGTATCATGTTTCGACTGCACCATAAGCACTAGAAGAAGATACTATTTACCTCGGAGTAAATTTACGCGGACTCAAGATAAAAGACGAACTATCTTATTCGTATTGTAGATGGTGCGGGATGCTAGGATCACGGGACGATGTCATCGAGATATTTTGGTTGTCTAAGGAGCACCCATGGGTGCTATCAATAAGATGCCAACTCTATCGAGATCTATATAAAACGCCTCTATGATGACAGCACAATGCGCATGCTACCCGATATGAACTGGTTCTTCGGGTAGCGTGCACTTTTAGCGCGCTGTATATCCTCATGTCTAGGTCTCACTGTTTCGGTTGGACGTACAGGCCACTGGGCAGCGGAAGAACTCCTTTTTGATTGAGCTGGATGTAGGATCGACTAGTTACACATTTCTTGATTGATCAGTCTTTGGTAAATATGGAAAGGTAACCTATGAGATTGGCGGTGGTGCAAGATCTGTAGAAGATTGTCGGAAAATTCCTTGAGTCCGATAGAGCTTGGTAGCCCCGAAGGCAATTTTCCAACATCCTTTATCGATAGGCGAACTTTAGTGGATTAAGGAGATTGGGTAACCCTGATCTTGACTTATAATTATAGATGGGTTTCCCTCACGGACTTTCTAACTATCGCAATCGCAGCCCTCAACGGCGTACAGTGCTCCGGCGGCGGATCATACCGCGATCCCTTCGTAGGTTCCTGCTCGAAAATCACGTCGACTCCCTTCCGGAACAGCAAGCAGTGTGAACTTCCTCCGTAATGGAACATGCCCATCTGTTCACCGGCCTCGACCTTCTGGCCTTTAGCCACGGTGATTTCGTTGGATGAACACTCGCACATGCCGATGGCGACAAAGCACATGAGGCCGATGTCGGGTTCGTCGGCTTGGATGAAGATGACTGCGCGGGCGGCCACTTGTGCTATGAAGGCTTGCGAGTTGTTGGGCGCGAGAGGGTCGGGGCCGCCATCGGGGTTGGCGAAGCCTTCGAAGTAAGCGGCTGAGTAGTAGGTGCCTGGAACGTTGAATGCTCGGACGATGGTGCCGGATACGGGACTGTGCCAGCGGTGGTAGCTGAGGGCGTGAAGGAATGCTTGATAGACTGTGCCGTGGACAAAATGGGGAGTGAAAGGGTCATTGTCGAGCATGTCCGCAAGCGAGTAGGGTTGGGTTTTGAGCCAAAAGTTGGATTTCTCATCAATGGCGTGATGGCGTCGGAGGAAGACAGGAGAAGATTCGCACGCGTTGTAGATGATCGCCCCTGGATTGGGATTGTCGGACGGTCTCCCTATCGCCATAGCCGGCAGATGACTCCCTTGCCTATCAGATGTGGGGATTGGTGGAGCCCCAAGAGGACGCACACCGTCACGGAACTCTCGAGTGAAGAAGTCATCCCAAGACTTGTAGCCGTAATGATCTGCGGATTTGTTGCAGACGTAGAGTTGATCAAACGTGTAGTCGGTCATGCCATTATTCCCCTTGATGGCCTGTTGGTTGAGCGCATTCTCGCTCAACCAGCCATCTTCGTGGTTGGTGAGAACATTGGCAGACTGTGGCGTGGACAGAAAGAGGGCCCATCCGTTTAGAATCTTCATCCATTGCTTATTGACTTCTCGACGAAGAAAGAAAGCATTGCTAGAAATTGTGCACATTGGCCAGTTAAGGATGGCGTTGATAGGAAAGCCAATCGTCCCTACCTCATCGGCAATGGTACTCCATGGGGGCCCACTATCCATGATGTGATTGATGAGCTTCAACATATGATGAAAGTCGCGAACTTGGGGCTGGTGCACAGGATCGCAGTTGTACGGCTTTTTTTCAGGTATTTCGGTGAACATCAAAGAGGCCAGTATCCTCAATGAGACATCGCCTTCGACGATCTCTTGAAACTCTCGCAGCTCTTGCTTAAGGTCTTTCTCGTGCTCGTTGACATGCTCAATGAGATTGTCCATCCACTTCTGAGTCCATTGACGGTGCTGTGGCCCCCAATAGCCAAGCTTATGGAACCGAATAGTCATCCTAAAGTCAATAGAGAAGCCCTAATCTGGTCTGATCCACCTACAAAAGAAAGTAGATTTGAAGCACAAGTCGTTGGAACAATAAAGAAAAATCGATTGCGCTTTTATAATTTGGAAAGCTATTGATTGAGGACATTCTCGGAGATACCCTTGTCCACCTTTCCCCACACACGACCGAAGAAGAGTTCTATGAAGTGGGGTAAATGCATGATTACGAAATGTAACCCAAGCGTCGTCCCAGAGATGTTCGGTGGCGTGATATTGGATGGGATTCCATGCATATGTGGTGCGGATGGGGAATGAGGAAGCAATCAGCTAACCAAGTGTCAAGCCCAAAATAGCCCCCCTGGAGACACGTTCTATGCCAGGAAGGAGCACAAGTAAGCGGATGTGGGGCGGTAACGAGTCCCCTCCTTGAGCTTTTGAAACAGAAAGCAAGAAAGCATCGGGTGCCCGCCCTCAAACCATTTGCTTCAAAGGATGCTCGCTCAGGCTAAAGAGGTGACGTTGGCTTGTTCTGTTGTTCTGCGCAGGACGCTAGGTACGCTGAAGCTCAAGCGCAGCGCGCATAATTTCGGCGGATCGGAACCTTATAGTGTTCCTTGTTGAAGCTCACGCCAGAGACTACTACATTCGGACTCATGTTCCGTGGCAAGCGAGCTATTTCCAGGGCGGCCTGCTACCATAACCAAGGCATGGATTCTTGATTGGAGGCGGTTTGCGGTGTAGTGCAGCTCGGTTGACAAGAATACTGTATGATTGGATCCTTGGAACAGCCAGTAGGGAAATTGAAGACTGATCGCATGGAGTGAATGAGGAAGCCAAAGTGAAGAAGCATCTCTCTTGACGGATCCCGAAGTACAAAAACAGAGCCGAAAATGCAGACTTGGGCGTCTGGGAAGGTTCCATCTCTAGTATCTCTAGTCCCTCCAAAGGTGACAGGCTAATCCTTCAAGTAGACATCAACCTCGCAGAACTATACCGGAAGAGATAGTAGCGTGGTGTTCTTGCATGTATCTCAGACTTGACTCGCAGTTTGTTTATGCTATGACTCAGCTGGCCGCCGTTGTCTCGATTTGGCTTAGTGTTTCAAAGAGCGGCTTGGCAGAACAAGGCAACTCTACTGTGTGCAAAGCTCAAAATAGTGAAAACCCTGCAGTGAGAAGAGCCATATCAGAGGAAGAAAAAGGATCAAACGAGGAGCGTGCCCTACAGCAACTGCTTTGGACGATGCAAATATGCCATCTCTGTCGCAAGAGGCATTCATCTTCGATATATCTGATTGAATTCGCTTTGCATACTTCAGGATACTGCTATAGGTAGAGCTACCGAGATAGACAGGATGAGAATTGTTTTCCGGATCTCGATTACTGAGTATTGCCGCGGACAACGCTCGCAGCGTTTATAGTAGATTTGACTCCTGTGTTCTGGTGATGCAAATGACTCAACTCCACATAAATTCTCCAAAGAATCGAAGCGTATCCTTGGTTAGCCCATTCAAAAAAAAACCCAACTTCAGATTAAACCTCACTCCCCCACTGCAAGAATCGGCCCCTCATCCATCTGTACACGAATCTGTACCTTCTCCTCAAACCAATCCGCAACCGGAACGTCAAACCCCCTCTCCTCCTTCACCTCAATAACCCTCTTCCTCACCACCTACTCCTTCTTCCCAAAATCCCACCACCACACATACCCCGGGAACTCCCCCACGATCTCATCCTTCAACCATACCTCATACCTCTTCCTACCTCCAACCCCGCCAACGACGTCGTCGCAATCGCGAGATCGTATCCGCGCCTTCGTCCTTGCGTTCTTGATACCGGGGTGAAGCGTGGATGCCGATTGAGATGCTAATTTCCGTGGGCGGTGCGTCGGGATGAAGCGTCAAGAGTTCGTTTTCGGGATCTTTGATCGTGGTGCGGGGGCCGAGTAACGCGTGAAGTTTCATCTGTCGCGGGTGGTGGCCGGAGGTTTGAGATGTGAGGTGGTAGTAGCTACGGTAAAGGGATTCGGTCCAAGCAATCTTGGTGTAAAAGCGGTTTCCACAAGAAAAAAAGGGGAAGAAAGGGACAGAAAAAGTTAAGTTTTTACTGGTCTAGTAGAAGCTGTTTCGAGTTTCTCCAAAGTCACTTTATTCCATAAGCACTAAGCAACGAACGTCCCAATGTCACCAGCCTACAAGAATAGATACCAGCCGGATAAGCCTACAAGGCCGGTGAGCATGTTCTAAACGGCTCAGCGGCGCAGGGTTACATCTGGAAAAGATCCGAAAGGGCTCGTCTCAACGGTCTTGTGTGTGGTTCGATCGCAAGTTCTGAAGACGCTGGGAGTGGATCAAGTGTGAAGAGGTATGGGACTGATTTGAATACATGCGGCTTGTTCAAGGTGACAGCTTGATTGCAAGGCCGAATCTATATATAAAATATAAAGTTTTCGACCTTTGAACAGTTCTCCGCGACTTGAGACCACGCCGAAACATATACGTGGCGTTTCAGCATATGCTGGTCCTGTATCGCTGCCGGGGATCTATCATCTAGGACGGCATCATAGTACTTGCTGGAGCCCGGGGTGTGTTGTGTGCTGTTGCTGGGTCTCTTCTTAAGCGAATAGGGCCTTGGTTGCCTCCTATAGGTGGTATCGGCCCAGGTTTGGGCCGGGGTGGTGAGATACCGCCCCCGGAACCTGGATCAAAACTTATCGCCCCAGGGTTGGGCCGGGGTGGTGAGATACCGCCACTGGAACCTGGAAGAAAACCTATAGGGTCTGTCCAATTACCAATCTCGATCCATTCATTGCAATGTTGACCAACTAAAAAATCCAAGTGTGATATGAATGATGGTGGTGGAGAAACCACAGGCGCATATGGCTGCCCAATGTCTGATACCACACTCGATGGTGGACAGTTGACATGAGCGTAATCAAAGGCGGAAGCGCTCGTAGCATGCAGGGCAAAGGTCGACAGCTCGGCTGGAGCGAATGATGCGGTATGATTACCGTAAAAGATTTGACGACACCCATCGCTGATGGTCATGGAACAAAACACGGCGTATACGTTTGGTGATACGCTCGAAAGCCGTCAGAACTTTCCTCAAAAAAATGGGGGGAACATTACGGATTCAATTCAGGAGGAACGGTGACTTGAGGTGGACTCGGAACGGTGGCGAGGCAATCTGTGCTTGGAATCTCCTGGGGCCATACGTATAACGATACAGACTGGATCAATCTTAGCATCTCTGCGTGAGGGAGAGACATATAGTGAACTGACCGCGATGCTGACAGTGCAAACTGATGTTTGGCAGCCACCTGGAGCTATGTCGGTGGCGCCAGTCGCAATAGTCAGGATATTCGTTTGTTCTAACGTAGACTCTCCCTGGAGATTAGAGTCCTCGAAAAGATTATTGTTGATTCGCTTTTGGAGGAAGCTACACTTGACTAAAGGCTCCACAGAAAGGAAGACATAGAATAGAAACTGATATCGAGCGTATTGAATCCACATCGTAGGAAATTTTTTAGCAATCTTGCGTTCAAAGAAGGTGTAAGCCGCGCAACTAATGCTATACCAAAGAAAAATGATATATAGGGGAAACGCTTGATAAAGCTAAGTAGGAAGTAATGGGCTATGGCAATATACAAGCGAGGAGCGAGAGCTAGGGCCTGATTTTATAGTGAAGATATGATTGTACGTGGCATAGCGGAGGAGCAGCGTCTATGGGATCGGTAGTGTTTCCCTGCATAGAATGAGTCCACTAATCTTACTACTCAGGTGATAAAACAAGGCTCACAACTTTGCCGCATGGAAGTCTAGATCGATTCGACGTAAGTAGGCTAAGCTGATGTTTCATCGCAGCGCGCATAGCTGTTGCGTTGTACGCGCAATGGCCGTGGAAGAAGTAGCCAAGGCAGATCAGCAAAGATCCGTAACCGAAGCAGTTTCTCGAATAATTGTGGTGCTCGCATTATGTCTCATGCATGGTACATGAAGGAGAAGATGTCGAAACAGCTGCAACACGCAGGAGGTAGTTGCAAGTGTACTTTGTGGTCTGCGTTATTTTAGAAGTCGATTTGGCAATTTCTAGGCCTTCGAACGAGGCAGTATTGGTGATGAAGCTGGATTCGTATCGACAGCTCATCACCAAGATCACTAATGCTCTCCCTAAGTCCACCAGCCCCTACTCACCTCAGTAAAATCAAAAAGCGAGAGTATTCAGGGTGATTGGAAATTCTTTTGAACTCCTATATTTCGATCTCAAGCATGATTCGGTTTGAGAAGCACTTGCAGCCTTAGGATGTATCTGCAGGTTTTCGAACACTAGGCTTCGTCTGGAATCATAGTAGCAAGGAAGGAGAGCAGAAGGGTGGAGCGCTTGGAAACCCTTTAAGTACCTATGGGCAAGCAAATGTGGGTAAACAGAAGGAATAGCGAGCCTGCGCATGCAGTCGTGCCACTGAGGCACTTGGGAGAGAGATTCAAGGGACACCATGTAGGACTGGGGTTACTTGTCAGAAGTTCTCCTTACTGTTCATACGTGCCTCATCATTGCATGCAAATGAGTTGCGCAAGAAAGGAGATTGCAATTTGGGCGGCGCAGTTGCATGAAGCCGATAGAGTCTATAAATAAGGCAATCAGAGAGCGCCGTTGAGCAGAGCCAATCTTTGGTAAAGGACAGAGTATCAATGCCTTCTACGGTCGATTGGCATCCGAAAGCGAAAGTAACGAGGGTACTTCTACCATAGGTACTTCCAAGGCTACATTTATACCTCGACAATTTGAGCTTAGCGCCTAAGCTACCCGCGCACAGTTCCCGGGTACGTGATCCGGGGGACAACTTCTTACCTACAGAGCAGTTGCGTCGTGGAACGCGGTCCTTCTCCTATGGCTGGACACTTCCGTACGTACTCGCTTCTACACTCCTGCATATGCGGGGTTGTGGGCATAACTCGTTCTCTGTGGATTGAAAGTACACGAGATTCCATTGGTGTTATCTTGCAGAATATCGGTGTCGGGTTACAGACTGTCTCGGACAATAGTCTTCGAGGATACGTTTCCAATATACCCAGAAGCTAACTGCGCTAGAGGTAATTGGGGGAAGTTCTTTTAAGGGGGTGAAGGGAGCTTGTCGTACTCAGCTTGTAGCTCTAATGTATTGGAGTGAATGTAGAGGTAATATCGATAAAGACAAATTCAAGCCGGCAACAGTTCTGGAGAGCTGTAGAGAATCCAAACCCCCTTTCCCCGGCCCAGCGATGGGGTCTACGGCTGCTCATGCGCAGGCATTCACAGGATTCAACCCTGTCCTACCCTTCTTGCGGGCGCCAAGGTATTACATGATCATATGCTGGTATTATTGGTTAGGATATCCTTTTCAGAAGCACAAGATACCAGATGACCCTGTCCATGCACCCGCACATCACGTGGATGTAACTGGCCAGTCAGCCGGCTGAGATACTATTGAGGATGCAAGAAATAACGTGGGAGTGTCCACATCTGGAAAACCGCAGCCCACACAATCCGAAAAGGCGTGGTTTGTCCGAAACAGCAAAAGAAGAGGGTACATCAAGCGCGCATATGCTTGCCCGGGAGTGGTGTGGGTACTTGAAGTAGGACACGGCGACGGGCGAAGTCGAAGACATTTATTTTACCGCTCACCCACTTATCGTGGCAAATGTCGAAATCCGAGGTTGTTCGAAGTCGAAAACCTCCCATCAACACTTTGCAGGTTTCATGAGTCTGGGAGGCACATCAGATCCACTGATATGGTGGGGAATGCCTGCAATGCACACAGGCGTCACAGTTTTCCTGAAACCTCTGCTAAGCACAGCGGTGCATGGTGGGTGGTCAAGATTGTGGCGACGAGGTCTGTGTCCCGAGAGATCGATGTATGGGACATACCTATCACTAAGGGCAAGGCTGAGATTGTAGAGCTTGAAGTGCTAAGGGGAGTCGTGCCCCAATCGCAATCTTACCTGCAGAAGGAGCGATGATGATGTGGAAACTATGAAACGATATAGCTTTAATTCCAAGTGGGCAGAGAGTGCGACGTGGCATCAATGAATAACTCATTGTCCCAAATATGGAAGAGAATCCGTTGAGATCTTCTGAAGCGATTGCTGGCCTTTCCATAGATTTCGTACAACGTTCAAAATACTTGGTTTTCAATATATTCTGCATATGACTGACCGAAGTCCATTTCGCCTGACATTCCAATCTACAACATAGTGGATTTTCTTTTGAGAGGAGAAGGCAGTCTTGAGTACAACATACCTTATGTTACAATCGCAGTCAGCCTTGTTGCGTGATGACTAATTCCTTCGGGCCGTCTTCTGTTCCGACGCCTATCTCTTGGCCCCCATCGCAATACTGGTAAGTACGACCAATGTACGAGGAAGTACTCAAGCACTTTCCACGTTCGAAAATCCACCTCCCATAATCTCAAGCCAATGAGTTCTCAATAACAAGTGCTGAACTTAATTTTGATCAAGGGATGGCGACGACGGTACTTGGTCTTCCTTCGCGTTGCGAGTCGGAGAGCCTGAGCAAGTCTTGCGAGTTCTTCCCTCAACCGCTGGGCAGGTGACGTGGGCCGTTATTCCGGAGGGATGCCCCCCCAGCGAAGTCGGTGCTGAGGGCTCCTTGACCTGCACTCAGTCCCGCGCTGGTCTATTCAATATATCACAGTCGACGTCTTGGCAATACCTAGGAAACAACTCCTTGGGACTCGAGCCTAACTTCGGTGATAATGATCTGACTGCTACCTATGGAACTGACACAGTAGCACTGGGCTTCACCAATGCCAATGGAGGGCCTACTCTACATTCTCAGTTGGTCGCTGGCTTTGAAACACTTGAATACTACACGGGACTCTTTGGCCTTGGGCACCAGCCAACTAATCTCACAAATTATACTAACCCACATCCGAGCTTTTTATCCGTCTTGAAGACCAAGAACCTAATACCGAGTCTGTCTTGGGCCTATACTGCTGGAGCAAAGTATCGTAAGTAACCTCGGTTATTGTAACTCGGGTTTGCGCTTGTCCTATTTGCAATAGACATAAATGTTGCCCCTGTATTGAAAAGGCTCGAAAGGTCACAATGGCAGCAAGCTTTCTCTGTCCTCGCTAGTAAAAGCCCCATCAAACACATGCCAAACAATTTTTGAGTTGTGTATGAAGATCGATTCTAACGCTTTCTAGGATCCAAGGGGTTCTTTGGAAGCTTGACATTTGGAGGTCGTGACCTTTCACGATTCATGCCGAACAATGTGTCCTTTTCTTTCGCCCCCGACATCTCACGCGATTTAGTAGTTGGCTTAGAATCGATCACTTCAACAAGTGCCAACGGTTCTGCTGTGTCTTTACTGTCGTCGACGATACTAACTTTTATTGACTCGACTGTGCCCTCCATAATTCTTCCTGAAGAAGCTTGCTTGGCTTTCAAAGAATATTTTGGACTGACGTGGAACGATTCATGGGGCATCTACGTGGTCAATCACACTCGCCATCAGAACTTGATTACACACAACCCTAATTTCACATTCCGGATTGCCGATTCCAACACAGGAGGACCTACCGTGGATATCGTAATGCCCTATGCAAGCTTTGATCTTATTTATCCACTAGCATCGGACGATACTAGATATTTCCCACTGCAGCGCGCTGAGAACGAGTCCCAGTATACCCTAGGTCGAACCTTTCTGCAAGAAGTGTACGTATCCGGCTGCACCAGGTTATGAGGTTTACGGTTGATCGTTATCGTCTAGCTATCTTATCACCAATTACGAGTACAACAACTTCTCCGTGTTCCAAAGTAGGTTCGAAGAGGGGCTCAAGGAGAACATAATTGCCAATCCCTCTTTACCATCTACCACTTCAGCGAACCATCCTTCCAGAGCAACCGTGATAGGTGTGAGCCTCTCCGCTTTCGCTTTCTTCCTATTGAGCGTCTTCGGCCTTATCTTTGCGGTTCGCAGATGGCGACAAAAGCGTTCCATAATAAGCAATGGGGACACTATAGAACTCTCCGAAGGATCGCCGGACCCCGAAGCCGTTATCGTTACCCCAATGCAACAAATCGATACGAACAGCTTATGCGGACCCCGAGAGCTATACGGCACTGGGATAGTGGAGTTACTAGATGGAAGGTCGATATTAGAACTAGAAGAGTCTCCCAAACCTATCAGGCACGAGTTGATGGCCAACCAGGGCTCTGCCAGACACATAAAGATCCAAGACGACAAGTCAAGGAGCAGGTTTGCAATATATGTCTCAACTGGACTCTTGACGGAAAGTTGGCCTACCGTTGGCACTTCAAGTGACCGCCCCGTCGTTGAGACAGTCATATCCGCATCTGCCCTGCCAAGAGTTCCGGATTCGAACCGCTCATTGTCACCGACCCCCATTTCAGAAAGCCCGCAGATTTGGCCTGTTGTAGCAGGCTTCAATCATCGTTCTTGCACACAAAGTGGCTTGCAAACAGTGTCAAGTGCAGCTTCAATGGTAATTTCTGTCTGTGGAAGGATCGACGGAGTCTCCCCAAGGACGACACTGGTGCAGCTTTCAAAAGAGAAGGGTAGACGAGACGACTTTCCATTGAGTCATACTTCCATGGACATCGAGATTCCTATTCCCCCAGGAGAGCAAAAATCTTCGATCATAGGCAGCTCGCATTCCTATGAAGATGACATTATAGAATCTTACAATTTCTTCTGAGGCCGATGTTAACAGCCAGCTCGCTAGGGTCAAATCAAGTTGAGATCTTTCCCTCGACAAGTAGATAGATAGGATATATACATGCTCTTTCTAGCAAAGAGTAGAACTCTGAAGATTAACAACCGGGTTTTAAGCATGCCAAATCATCATTCCGATCACGCACAACTAATCACCTCTCAATGCACCCGGAACCTGGCTACACGACCCATTGACATACTGAAAGATCTCTTGCAGACCATATACCTCAGCCCCTACCCATCGCCACAAGCAAGAAATCATCAGTAGCATGAAGCTGGCTCGTCTCACTAATCGCCCCTGACGCCTCGGTCCAGAGACGGCGTCTTGACGCACCATCTTCATTTTTCCCCCAGTAACCGTTACCGGAGTGCAAATCTTCAAGTCGAATAGCCCTCCTTTCCCCAGATCCAGGAACCGGAGATCAGAAGAGTATGTGCTGCGCCACTCCCACATTTTGCACCAAATTTCTCATGTCTTGGCATGGATAGAAGACAGAAATCTAACCCGCAGCTTAGTCTAGTGCTTATTCGAGGATATCGTTCCTAGGGTATAGATTGGGTACTTTGAGGCCGGCAGGGGATCGGCGCAAATGCTTACTTATAATCTTGTTGGAGGCTTTGGTGGTGATGTTGTAGGTTGGTGGGCTCGAGATCGATCGTCCATGGCGTGACCACAGCGTCTTAGGAAGGGCTTTCTTCAGCAGTGGATAAGGGATGCGCTTGTTGGGAGCGCGCAGTAGGACTGGAGAGCTGTGTTTCATATGACGGTCTATACCATGCTATAAGCAGACGCCGGTGTATGGATGAGGCCTTTCCCGCTCATTTATTCCTTCTCATTTTGCAAGTTCCAAGGACGACTTGTTAACCAAACCACCCGCGAGTGTCTCCCTACAAATTACACCAAGGTGAGATGCCACAGGAGCTGTCCTTGGCCTAGTCCAAACCAAGCAGTTCCCGTACTTGCTGCTACCCGGAACAAACCAAGCCGTCGATATTCGTCTGCGTAGTCTCCAGTTGGCTCAATCACTAGACCAGCTACAAATCCGTGCTGGTCATTCTCATCTTCACCAGCAGAGGCACCGGAGAGGAGACTAGCCACAGGCAAGCAGATTGGGTTTTCTGACAAAGATTGGGGGATACTGTCCGGGTAGTAGTCGCATTCATTCGTATCAAGCTCCTCATCAAATTGATCTGTCAACAGCAGCTTGTACGTTTGGCCATGCCGGTCACATCTTTTGGCAGCTCGCATCGTGCACCGAACGCGTAGAGAGCCGTATTCGATCTGGCCAAATGACCAGGGTTTACCATCGACTCCGATTGATTGTACGCTTTTGATCTCTAACTCGGATACTACATGGTTGGCTTTTTGCATAAACTCGACTATGCCCTCCGTGGAAGCCCACGACCATGATGGCGCTCGGTAGAGCAGGTCAAGCTTATGTTGCGGTCTATGCAGCTGCCATAAGAGTTGCGTTACCAGATCTTCTCTCCAGATGCCTGCACAGTATTTGTCTTTGGTGATGCTGTATACTTGTCTTGCCAAGCCAGATATTGCTACCAGCTTGTCTTCAAGCTTGGTCCTCAAGGTCTCCGTATATTTCTCGATGATCTTGGGCCAATGTCGATCTAAGGGTTCAGCATCGAGCCCATAAAGCTCGTGCGTGCTCTCTCGACACGTGGGTACATCGAAATGATCTAGCCGGAACTTTGGGCACGGATCCGGGCTACTTTCACAAGCCTTACTCGCTCTGCACTCCCAAAATAGCTGCCGTTTTGTATAGTGAAGAGTTCTAGGGGACAGGAGTCGCTCCTGCAAAACCCAGGCACGCCTGCTCAGAGGACTCAATTCTACAGAGTGTGCCCACAGGTCTTTTTGAAGAGGCGTAATGTACAAGACAGCACTTTCTCTGCGACCTGGGTCGCACAGAGTATGCTGAATTGCAGAATCTGCTGTTGAAGTACATCTTTCAGGCTCCGAACTGATGCCAACCTTCGCCGAACTTTCCAAAGCATCAGGATCGTTTGAGCTGGGCGGTATATTTCCCCGTTCATATTCTCTCATGGAAACAGACTGAACAGTAGGTTCTGGCGCAATGGTCCCAAAGCCTTCGCCGCCAAATGATTTAGCGTCGATCGCAAGGGGCATCGTAGATGCGGGTCGACAACTTGAGTACGTGAGAGAGCTGGGATTAAGATCTTGATTGAATCCTGCAATCTCCGTACATAGTGTTGACCGCCTTCGTTTTAAGATGCACTCAAATTTTGTGAATCTTTTTTTCTTCGAGTCAGGTTCTGCTTGAGGTATGGTGTCTAATCGCAATCGTTTACGCCCTTTCCGGTAGCCTTCCCTTAGATGCACGTTGCCACGTAGTCGTGTCGCTGACTTAGCTGCCTGGGATAAACCGAACTACGCATAGAGAGGGCCTCGTTCGAAGAAGCATCCTTCCGAGTCAGAGGAAGCCCAAGAAGCGGCAATGGTACAGAAAGAGAATTTGAATATATCTCCCATTTTAGCAGCTTCTGTCTGCCAATCTACCATAGAATCTTGGATGATACAGAGGCTGTCGATCCAGAGGTACCTGAGGCCAAGCAACCGGGTAATAGCAATGGCGTCTTGGTAAGTCTGCGATAAATTTGCGAGATCGATCCTTTGACTCATGGCGGGAAGTGAAGCTTTGGTCAACACGATCTGGTTACCAGTACCCCAACGATGACTTAATGTTATATAAGGTACCGAAGCTGTTCCAGGAGACCAAATGTGTGGCGGACGAGTTCCATTTTCATCCCCAACATCTATGAGACGGCTTGGAGGGCGCTGGCACTCGTCTCTTTCATACTTACATCCTGGATGATTTGCAAGACAATTCTCCAACCACGAGGCTGCCAGGATAGATGTTCCTCTTGACCCGGTACCGGGAGACTCGTGAAAAGGGATTCGGTTGGGAGCTTTGGTCTCTAAGAGAACAACATTACCATGATTCGGAAACATTCAAGGGCAAGATTGAGTAGCGTACCAACTTCAACGGTAAGTTGTAGCTCAATCATATGAAGAAGACGACCACAGACTTCAAGCCATATTGTAAGATTATGATCTTTCAACAATTAGCAGGAATGGATGGAGCGGTATCTCGTTGCAAGAGCTTGACATGAGACTTTAGAAACTGAGCGCCGTACCTTCGAGTCCCTTACCCGTAGCCAATCTATACACAAAAAAGGGGCTATTGCTATCCAGTGGTAGGCGGCGAAGAGCTCCCACGATGGAAGCAGATATATTACTGAAGATCATCATGCAAAGATTACAATCAACGTCTGTGGAATGTGAGAGTAGCGCTTGCAAGCCCTCTTGGTGGGCGGGAGCTCTCCACCAAACGGGCTTATCGTTTTTGGATCTTGCATTCTCCTCGTGAATCTTTAGACGAAGGGAAGGCACGTCCACACTCTGGCGAGGCTGTGCATTGGTGAAGCCCGTGGTGTCACCACGCAGTGGCCTTTCTTGCGGAGCATGAGGTGTTACACCTTGACTGAATTGCAAAAGCTGTAGGCAGTAATTGCAGAACATAGTGATAGATTAGGTGAATCGGGAAAACGACCATTGCACGGACTCAATGGCTTCTGATATTCCGTCTCACCCCCACTGGCGCTAAACTCTCACTGTCATCTAGCCCTGTATGTCAGCCCAAAGTATCAGCCCTACGTATCTAAGGAGTATAAAGACAAATCCCTAGCGGATTGGCCCCCTATGCGTTCCTCATTCGTGCGCGTAATTCTTTGACTTTTTGTAGGAAGAGGGGGTTTTCTACGGGCGTGGTAGAACTGCGGGCTTGGCACGAGAGAACGTCGGGCTTGGTATATATTTATAGGTACGATCGCTCTTAGTGTGATTAACTACGATCGAGATTATATAATTTATTCGACTTTTAATATTCTTATAAAAAAGAATAATTTCGAATTCTTTTATTAAATTCGCCTTAATTCTAAATAAGCGAAATTAATTTATACGACGAAGCTAATTATTTAAGATAAACTTTCGATAATTAATCGCGCGATTATTAAAGTAATTAATATTCTTCTACGATAGTTTAAGAGAAGTATACGCTTTTTTAAATAATACGCTTTTTCTAAGAATAAAGAATTTTCGATAAATAACGTCTATCGTATCGAATTATAAAAAGATTAATATTTTAAATAATTTTATTCGCGCGTTAAATCTATAAGATCTCTTTCGAATCTTTTATCTTTATTCTTTAATATGAAACGATAAAAATAGATATTTTATTAATTAGATTAATCGAATTAAAGAGAAGGTTAATAGAAATAATATTATTAATATTATTAAATAGTTACGTTACGGGTCGGAAAGGTGTGGTATCTGTTGAACATAGTCGTTTTTAACTTTTTTTCAACTTTTTTTAAAAAATAATAT
>JANQBS010000138.1:0-107804 GCA_033085395.1 Xanthoparmelia taractica
AAGATAAAAAAAGTAATTACTTCTATAAGATCGATATTCTATAGATTACGATTTAGCTAAAAATTATTAATTATATATTTTCTATTAGAATAGAAGTATATTAAATATCTTTAATTATATTAATAATAGAAACGTGTCTTAAATATTAGAACGAAAGAAAGATACGATAAATAAGAATTATTTGATGAAAAAGTTTAAGGGGGGAATTATTTAGATACTAGTATCTACGAGTCGAAAAGATCTAGTATATTTAATGAAATATCCCATACTATATCGTACTATATTATATCATGAAAGAGTATCATGAAAGGGTTATATTAGATTACTTATAAAGATATAAGATGGGAAACTACTAATATTATGAAATGGTCTAAGAAATTTCTAATATATATAGGGGTATTTTATAATATAGATTATTTTTTATATTAGATGGCGAATATAATAAGAAAATTCTAGATTAATATATAAGTTAGGGTAAAATTAGCTTAAGCAATATATGTAGCTAATGTTAGATAATCTTAAATGTAATTAATTCCTTCTACGTAGTCTTTAAGTGTTTAGTTATTAAGATTAATTAAGAAAAGTAGATTAGCGTAAGAACTATCGAGTAATAATATTTAAAAACGTAGATGAAAAGTTAAAAATAAGTTTAATCTTAAATCTATTTATTTTATTTTATTAATAAATTATAGCTATTACTTTATGTGAGATTTATTACTATTAGAGAAGATTTAATATAATATTTCTTAAGCTTTTTTTTCGCGAGTGATAAGAGAGATCGCGATAATATATATAAAGAGGGTACGTTTTTCTAAATCGATTATTAAGACTATTTATAAGTCGACGAAAGCTTTTATTTATTATATATTCGAAGATATTAATCTTTATATTATTTATACGAAGCGTGTAACTTTAATAACTAAAAATATATAATTATAGAAAATAATCGTAAATTCTTTTTATAATACGAAGAAAGAAGAGTGGAATTTACTATCGTAGAATAAATAGTAGATTACTATTATAATTAGCGTATTAATAATTCTTCTAATAATTAAATAAATTAAATATATTAATAGTAATAGAAATAACTCGCTAAGCTCTAGATAATTACGAAGACCCTTCGTAATATAATATTAAATACGATAACGAGCTTAGCTTAATAACGTGATAGTAAAGTGAAGTAATAGTAATAATAATAATGAAGTGAAGTGATAACTAGAATAATAACTAGAATACTTAATAATATAATAATAAAGTAAAGTAATAACTAGAATAATAACTAGAATATTTAATAACGTGATAATAAAGTAAAGTAATAACTAGAATAATAACTAGAATACGTTCGCATGATTCTATATAGAGTAACTTCTTCTATATATAATATATTTCTCATATCTCTACATATAACATAAGATATCTCTACATATATTAGAAATTTTCCAGATCATTTCATGATATTAGCACGTCTCCTAGATTATTTCATAAAAATCAAATAATATAATCTTAATACTATACTATATCATAATATGATATCGATATCCCATATCCCAGACTATTCCAGACCTTTCCGACTCGTAATAATATCTAAGCGAGTAAGATATCGATATCTTCTAAGCTTATTAATAACTTTCTCTATTAAAGAAAGAAGATATCGATTATATTTCGTTATAATATTTAATTTCCGATAATTCACATAAAAACGAAGATTATCGTTAATCTTTAGAGTAAATAGAATCGATAACGAATAAAAAGTCTTACTAGAAGTAATAAAGCCCTTAGATAGATTATTTATTAAATACTCTTTAATCTTCTAAAGCTTATAGAAAGATATACGATAAACGCGACTTTAAGACGAATTAAAATTATTAATAAACTCGATTTTATAGTTATAAAGACAATGCGAAGAAAGCTAATTGACTTTAAAACGATTAAAAACGTCTAAATATTTATAATACTTAAGAGAGAGTTGCTTCTTAACGTCGCTTAGATTCTAAATAGTAGTCTTTATTAAAGAAAGACTAATTTCTTTCGCTCTAGACTTAGCGTTTTATATTATTTCCCGATCAATATCTTTCATCGATATCGTGAATAATTAAGTCTTAGAGTACTTCGTCTATTTAACTAGTATCGTAAAGAGGATAATAGCGATGCTATAAATAGAGAATAAATAATTCTTAGATATAGATTAAAGGCGAGTAAGAATCTTTAATCGAGATTTAATTAATTTAGAAGTCTCGATCGAGAATATCGATTTAATAGAAAAATAAGTGAGGGGAATAGAAGAAGTTTATAATAAATAATCTCGAAAGAGAATAGAGTCGTTACTTATATCTAGAAGTATATTAAAGCGATTTATTCATAATTTACCTAGAATAACTATATATTATTTTAAATTCGCTATAAATATTAAGACTATAAATTTCTTATATCTCGAAAGAATAAGATTTAAATATATAACGTGAGTAATAAGTTTCTTACTAAGTTACTCGTTATAGTCTCGAACTAGTCTAGACTTTATAAGAGAAACGAATTATATACCTAATAGCTAATAAATCTCGTAAACTAGGCGTTTATTAATAAACGCGTATTCGATAATCTCTATATCGATAAGTACGGGCCGAAAAGGTCTGGTATATTTGATGGAATATTCTATATTATATCGTATCATATTATATTATAGAAGGGTAATATCAGGAGATTATATTAGATCACTTATAAAGATATAAGATGGGAAATTACTAATATCATGAAATAATCTAAGAAATTTCTAATATATGTAGAGATATCTTATAATATAGATTATTTCTTATATTAGGTGACGAATAAGATAAAAAATACTTCTTACGCTAACTGCTAGCATTAATGTAGACTCACGTCTTACGAATCTATATATATTAGACATTAATAATAGTTAGAATAATAACTAGAATTTATATATCTTAGCTAAAGTTATTAATAAATCTTTCTCTTATCTTTAAATAGCGTTCTATTTCTTCGAATTATATTAGTTTTTCTAAAAATTCTTATTAATTAAGCTAACGCGAATCTTACTAAGAAGCTCTTATAAGAATAATTAAATAATATACGTTATATAGAGAACATATTTAAGACTTCTCGTATTCTACTCTTTAAGATCAAATAAATTATTAAATCTTTATATTATTTATACGAAGCGTGTAACTTTAATAACTAAGAATATATAATTATAAAGAATAATCGTAAATTCTTTTTATAATGCGAAGAAAGAAGAGAAGAATTTACTATCGTAGAATAAATAGTAGATTACTATTATAATTAGCGTGCTAGTAATTCTTCTAATAATTAAATAAAGTAAATACACTAATAGCAATAGAAATAACTCGTCAAGTTCTAGATAATTGCGAAGATCTTTCATAACACGATATTAAATACGATAACGAGCTTAGCTTAACAACGTAATAATAAAATAAAATAATAATAATAGCGATAATAAAGTAAAGTAATAACTAGAATAATAACTAGAATACTTAATAACGTGATAATAAAGTAAAGTAATAACTAGAATAATAACTAAAATACGTTCGCATGATTCTATATAGAGTAACCTCTTCTATATATAGTATATTTCTTATATCCCTACATATAACATGGGATATCCCTATATATATTAGAAATTTCTTAGATTATTTCATGATACCAGCACGTCTCCTAGATTATTCCATAAAAATCAAATAATATAATCTCAATACAATACCATATCATGGTATGGTATCGACACCCCATATCCCAGATCATCCCAGACCTTTTCGACCCGTATCGATAAGGATTTAAACGTGATAAATCTTCTCTTAAAAAGTTAGACTTTCTCGAACTAGAAATAATTTCGATACGAATAATTTACGCCGAGTCTCTTCTAGATTATATAAGAATAAAATCTTACCTTAATTCATAATTATAAATAAGATTACGAGTTTCTCGAATCGGATTATTTAGACTTCGATTTCACGAAATTCTCTTTATTCTAATTCTCTATCTTATAAACTCGATAAGAGAATCGACGTTTTAAATAAGCGGATAATAAATGTCCCTTCTTATAATAAATATAATAAATATCTTTCTTCTAATTCTTAATAATCTTTCGCTATTATTATTTTATAGCGGAAAAAAAAAAGACGTCGAGAAATTAGATTCGTTCGAGAAAAGAAGATATTTATAGAATTAAAGATAAACGTTACACGCTTAGAGACTCGTATCTTATTTATTATCTTCTTAATCTTCATAACTATCTTTTTTTAAATATATAATATAATATTTATTATCTATTCGAGTTAAGAATACTTTTAAAGCGAATATCGTAATAAACTCGATAAAGAAATTAGCTTAGGCCGTGCGAAGACGAGAGGCGAGCTTCTTATTTATATCCCGAAGTTAAGCTTTATTTAACACACTTAACTTTAAGGCGAGACGTTTAAAGTCTTAATAGAAGTCGTTAAACGAGAGATCTTTCTACTTTAAGACCTTATATTCGTAAGCTCTATTTGCTTTATAATTCGAGTTCTCGAATAACTTTTATAGATTATTTAGAATCTTATCGATAATTTAATAAAGATCGAAGCTTAGACGATAAGATCGAGTATAGATAACTTTAGCTACTTTCTTATTAGTGCGTGACTTAACGTAAGCGATTCTAGCTAGCTTATTATCGAAATAATCTTAATTAATCTTTAACTTACTAGATATTTAATTAATTTAATTATCTTATTAAGATTCTTTCTTATTAATTAATACTAAAGAATATAGAAACTTTTCGAAGCGTCTAGCTAAGATTTAAATTTATATCAAATTAATAGATTTCTCACGAGATCTTCGAAGTTGATATTAAAGATTCTATACTTATTATTATAGATAATTATAAGCTATTTAAACTCGATCGAGTGCGATTTTAGTCTTCTTCTTCTTCTTTCGTTTTTTTTTATATTTTTACTTATAATTTAAACTTTCTTTAAGTAAGAAATTATATAATTAAATAATATTTATCTCGAGATCGCGTTGCTCGCGAAGCTTATTTAGAATAATTAGAAACTCTTTAGAATTCGTATTAGTTTATTAGATTAGCTATTCTTAAGTAATTATATTTTAGACGAAGATAAGATTCTCGGGCGCGCGGGAGATGTTTCTAAATAATATAGACACTCGTCGATTTAGAGTATTTTTAAGATAACGTTCTAGATTAAGAAATAGCGTAGAATAGATTATAAAATCGATACTCGCCTAAGAATCTCTCGCGTTTTACTTCGTATCACGAGATATTCTATAGAGACTATAAATAGATCGTCAAGTGTGTGATGTTAAGATATCGTCCGATTTTATAAGGAAATAATAGTTTTCTCCGATCTTTTAAATAGAATTACTTTTTATACGAAATTCGCCTGAGTTGAAATTAAAATTAATACGGTGAGAACGAACTTAACTAAGTTTATAGTAAATGCCCTGGGTCGATTAAAATACAAGTAATAGTTATTTAAATAAGATGTGCTTATAGGCGAATATACTTTAGAGAACGCTCTATTAGTGCGGGGTGTCAAGAAGTAAGTTATATAAGTAATTCTTATTAGAGTATATGTATAACTTTAACTATTATACTAACTAATAATAAAACGGCTAAACCGTGCTAGAAATACGTCTAAAGCACACTAATCGATAAACTAATCGCGTGACTTATAGTCGGGCCGCGAAGTCGAGTATTGAGTAGATATTAAGATTATATTAATATTTAACTATTAGGGGGCACTTCGTATAATTTAAAAGCTATTTTATTACAATTTCTTTAATCTCGCTTACTTACGAGTCTTTAATAATTTCGTATAATTTAGATCTTCTAATAATACGTTCGTATAATTTAAGAGATATTAATTCTAAAATAATTCGTGTTAGTGCCTTTCGAAATCGTCGATTATATTATAAACGAATTCTTTTAGCTCGCACGTTTCACGAGCGTAATAAGAAAGTAAGATTTAATTTAATATTAGAACTATAACTAGATTAAGTTAATAATAATATATAACGAATAAATTAAGTCTAAGAAGAAACTATCTAGCTAGAAAGAAATATCTATAAGGAACGCCAAGGCCTATAGGGGCTAGTCCCGATTGGGAAGGTAAGCCGACTTGATGTTATAGATCTATGTGATCGTTACACTCGTAATATTGTAAAGACTATAAGAGATATTTTTTTATCACGTCTTAAGATCTAATAAGCTAATTAATAGTAATTTAAATAAATAAATTCAATAGACTTATTATTAAATATTCGTTTATAAGTCTTATTATTATTTAAGAGCGTATAGCGAAGATATAGCGAAAAAATAAGCTTAAAAAGAAGAGAAAAGAGAAGAATAATATTACGCTATTACGTAATCGCGTGATAGCTTTAGCTACTTCGCCTATAACTATTATTATTTAATTATCTTCTTTACTATTAATATCTTTCACTAACGCTCTCACGAAAATTCGATTCTCTTATCTTTAAAATAAGCTAGTTTCACGTAATTATTACGTCTCTTAACACTTAATAAATCGATTATATAACTATAAAATAACGTTAGCTTCAACTTTAAAATAAAGAGCTAGTAGCTCGATATACGTGAATTTAAAAGACTTTATTAAAAATATAAAGTTAAATACTTTAATAAATAAATAGAGAATATTAGAAGATATAAAGAGAAAGCTATTAAATAAATATTATAAGTCTTATTATATTTAGAAATAAAAAGATAATAATTACGAGTATAAATAAGAGAAGTTAGATATTAAATCTAGTATTAAGCGTAAGTTAATTAATAATATAGAGATATTTAAACGTATAAAAAAGTTGAATCGCGTCTTAATATATATTTCTTCTTTAATAATCTCTTTATTTTAAAGATTAAAAATTATTTTATAATTTACTAAGAAGAATAAGAGATTAGAGTGTAAATAGTAACGAGAGAAGTTTCACGGCGAATTAGATAATAATAACGCGTTACTATTAAATAATAATAAAGAGATTATATAGCTATTCTCGTAGCTATAATAAACTCTTATAAAGTTATAGAATTACACTTCTTTAATCTTCTTAGTAATATTTATTTTCTCTTAACTTCTATAATATATCTTATTTCTTCAAAAGAGATTACTCGCGTAATATTTACTCTTCTACGCGTGAATCGCGAGGTCTATAAAGTTATTATATCTCTTATTATCGAAGAATAGTATAGTTATATTTTAATATCTTTTAATTTACGTCTTTAAGATCGAAAATAAGATCTTAATAGAATTTAAATTTAATAAATATAGAGATAGATATTTTAATAGCACTTCTATCTTATAATATATACGTATAAGCTTAAAATAGTAATACATTAAAACGCTATTACATATAATTATTAATCGAGACTTACTTCTATTATAGTTATCGTAGTAGAAAAAAATATAATCGCGTATAAAGTCGACGAATATCTCTTTAGTTACGAATTCTTAAAGAATAATTTATAAGAGATAATCTTATATAATAAATGTAGATAATAGAGTTTATCTCTTTAATCGCTTAAATTCCTCGCTAATTTACAATCTTATATTTAAAATTATTTATTTATATCTTCTATTATTTAAAGATATAAGTATTTAATTAATAGAATAAACGAGATATTTATTTATTTACTTATAAGCTATCGATTTATCTAGAAAAATAAGTTAATTAAATCGTTAATTAATTAGCGTAGTAAATTAGCTTTTTTATAAAAATACGTTACGCTAACTAATAATTCTTCTTATCTACTTATAAGATTAATTAAAATAATATAAGATTCTTTAAATAATACTCTTATTAATAACGAGATCGAATTCGTTAAATATTTAATAAATTAACTCGTTTTAATATAATATAGATCGCTATTTAAGATACGCGAATAACTATAGTTTAATATACTAACTTATAACTCTAAAACGTTCGTCTAAGCTATTATTTAAAATAAAAATAATATTATATTAAATTTAAAGAGCTCTTAGCTTTTATAAAGTATAGATATATATAGCGTATAGATTAACTAGAATAACGTTATTACTATAATTCTATTCGAACTTATTTTAAATAAAAACTCGAATAAACGCTAAGATAAACGATGATATAATGGCGATAGCGAGATAGACGACGTGAATAACTTAGAAGACTACGAAATAGCTATATTAACTCTAGGTGGCAAATGGATTATACACGGCCTCAAATTTGAACGATTCTATATCTATATATCGCGATATATCTCCTGCTCTTCTTGGGTGGTCGTTTAGGCAAAAAATGGCGGGGTGGTTCGCTAAGGCCGAGCTCCCGCACAGGGTTTTGCAAAAAAGAGTATCTATGGACCGAGTTTCAGCGTGAATAGCCTTGTCAAACTACGTTCAGTATCCCTAATTTCCCCGCTTCTGTCATACATTTCCTATAAGTTATTGCATCCATGTGTATCATGTGAATGACATTCAAGACACAATACAGATGGGCCCAACATGAAGAAAGCATTGTCCTCAGATGCTGTCATTCCAAGCGAAGAGTTTTACAATCAGGTTGGCATACAGTACGAGGAAGCGTTTGGCCATGACGTAGGACTCCACAAAGTTATTCAACGGTTCCTCGAGCTGCTTCCAGGGGATGCTCGAGTCCTCGACTGCGGATGTGGCACTGGCAAGCCTGTGGCCCATATGATCGCCGAAAGCGGGCGTAAAGTGAACGGTATCGATCTCTCGCAAAAGATGGTCGAGCTGAGTAGCAAGCAAGTCCCGACCGGGTCTTTCAAGAAGGTCAACATGCTACATTATCATCCCACGGACCATCTGGACGGTGTCACTGCAATGCTATCTCTATTTGAGCTCACGCGCGAGGAAATTAGCTCGATGGCAGATAAATGGTTTTAGTGGCTTTAATTAAATGGAATTTTATTTGTTGGTGTCTTCGGAGCTGAGGATTGCGATACAGCTCCCGAGATGTATGACTCGGACGGTCAATGTGCTGCAGGGATTCCATTCACATTCATGAATCATAGAGTCTCGATGACTCTATTTACAAAGGCAGGCTGGAACGCCTTCTTGATCAGGGCAGGTTTCGAGCTCATCCACACCGAGACAGACATATTCAAGCCCCCATCATCTATTGTTTGTGATGATGAGCCGCATTATTTTGTCACTGCTCGAAAACCATCCAGGGTATAGCTATGGTAACCGCGAAGAAGGGAAAGAAGTACGGAAACCAATGGACAAAGAAGGCTTGTTCTCGTGCAGGAGCTGCTCAAGCTATCTGGAGGCTGAATCATAGTCGCTTGATGAAAAGGCTTTTCCAAGCTGCTGAACTTCATTGGCTCCAAATGTAGCTTGCGATCGTTCATTGAAGCAAGTGTGTGATTCCACGCTCCTATTAATGCTCAGTCTACCGGAAGTCAGATTCCATTCTCTTGATACCAACATCTGTTTACCTATTGACCCTAGTACCGTTCGAAGGCCTCCGTCAATTTCAGTCTCAATTCTCATCCGTTGCGCTAACGTTTTCGAATTTGCAAGTAAGCCTGTCCCCCGGTTTCCCAGTGACCTATTCTCCGTGATAGTTGAACCCCTCGCTGTCGATGATGGTGGTAACGAATTTGGTATATATTGCGGCGACCGCGAAGCGAATCATTGCGGTAATGTCCGCCCTGCTGATGGTTTTTTTTTTTTTTTTGTTTTTTGTTTTTTTAAGGACAGTCAGCGATTGTCGGCAATAAAGACCAGTCTTTGCTGGGCCCATGCAATCTGGACAACGACCTCTGCATCTCCTACTTCCATTGACATTGAAAACTCTGAAACAAGCTGCAACCCTGTGCATATTATATATTCCATCATATTCCGACCGTCCCGCGTTTCCACTTATCGTAGGAGGCTGTTGAGCCTTTTCTCCCTGATGTTTCAAATCCCGATTGACCTCGGATCCCACCAAACCCCACATCGCGAGGAACCTGTCTTATTGGTCTTCAACTTTACCATTCTTTGCTAGCAGCATCTTTCAATATGGATTCGCATGGCATAGAGTTTGGAAAGACTACAGAGCTTCGATCTCGCGCAAAAGAGTCTGATTCTTTCAGTCCACCTGCAGTTTCTAAAAGATGAAGTGGTATTGGCGCGATTTGGCGAACTGCAGCAGCTTCGCGTAAGCAGGCTGCCAATTTTATCCTTCTCTTAAGTCGAAGCTCATGTGCTCTTTCGATGTAGAGAGAGAGGATTCAGGACCTTGTCCGCAGTTGGGCTTGTGTGTGGATTGATGTTGACATGGGAAGTCTTGGCAATCTTCGCCCCCCCACCCCCTCCCTGCTGGCGAATTCCCTTATTCGAGACTTACACACTGCTTAGGAGTCTGGGATATGGACTTTTGAACGGCGGACCCGCAGGCCTGGTATATGGCTTCATGTTTGCCTGGGTTGGCCAATCGCTTCAACCACTCGTGATGGCTGAGATGGCTTCGATGTGAGTCAACGCAGAGGTCTTTTTCTTACTGCGTTGTGAAAACCTCTAGTGTCTTCCCTTTTCTGTTCTCGCAGCGCTTTTGGACCACATCCTTGGATTCAGGATCGCCTGGCTGTCTGGGCGCGTACATCTCAGAGCAACTCGTTCTCTTCTCAAGTCCTCGGACACATCGTAAGCTAATGCAATTATAGGATACCACTTGCGGGTGGACCTTTCAATTGGGTCGCTATCTTGTCCCCCCCCCCCATGGTGCAGAAAGTTCTTAAGCTATTTTGCTGGATGGTTGACTGTAATTGCCTGGCAATGCCTTGTAGCGAGTGCTTCCTACGTCTCTGAGACACTCCTCCAGGGTTTGCTAGTTCTGGATTATCCAACATATGTCTTCGAGCGGTGGTAAGGGACTCTGTTGATGTATGTAGTCATTGGTTTCAGCCTATTTGTCAACACCTATCTTGCCCGCTTTCTTCCTAGAGCTGAATCCTTTATGCTTGTTATTCATATAGCGGGCATTTTTTTTTTGGCGTCCTTATCCCCTTAGTCTACTTGGCACCTTACAGAAAAGCGAGTGAGCTGTTCGGTGACTTTAGGAACTTTGGAGGCTGGAGCTCGAACGGTTTATCATTTTTCGTGGGACTCAACTCAGCTATGGTTTGCTTCCTCAGCAGGTTTTTTAGAAGACTTTAAACTTAAGCTCACATTCATCAAGGCGTCGATGGCGCTGATCACATTGGTGAGCGTAGTCTCCGGACCTGCTGCTTTGTCTATGATCTAACATATTGACAAATCTAGCCGAGGAAATACAGGATGCCCAAAAAGTCATCTAGTTTAGCATTGTGACTTCGATGATTCTTAACGGCATCACCGGTTTCGCGATGCTAATGGCCTTGATGTTCTGTTTGGGAAATGTGCAAGATGCCGTGAACTCGGATACAGGATATCCAATGATTGAAATTCTAGTCGCTGGTGTTGGCTCTAATGCTGGGGGTACAGCTTTAGTATGTCACCTTCACCCCCGACCTTGGTATTCACGTCCCGGTTTCCGAAAGATCTTCGGTTAAGAATTGCCTTGCTGTACCCCGTTTTAACGCATCGTAATCTTCTTTTGCATGCCTGTCGCTGATCGTTCATAGACCAGTGTGATCTTATTCGCTGAAATCTATCCCTCAATCGGTATCCTTGCAACCTCGTCACGCATGCTCTGGGCCTTCGCCCGCGAAATGGGGTCTTCCGGGCTCCCACTTACATTGCAAAGGTGGAGAAACTGTAGGGCACTTCCGACAAGCCCATAACTAATTGCTACAGATCGATCCGCGTACTCGTCTACCTCTGTGGGCAATCGGAGTACACTAACAACCGTCGTCGATATGCTTTTAGCTTTGATCAACATCGGCTCTAGCGAAGCGTTCTAGGCCATCATATCTCTTCTAATCGCTGCCTACTTCTCATCGTTCCTTTTGGCGGCCGGAGTCATGCTGCACAAACGCCTTACAACGCCGGAGTCCAAGATCTTTTGGGGATCCTTCAGACTTGGACGGGCAGGAGTTCCTATAACCATTGTAGCGATGCTCTGCAGCATGCTTGGGATCTTCTTCTCTTTCTGGCCAGCTTACGTCCACGTGAACGCCACGAGCATGAACCACAGTTCTTTGATCTTTGGAAGCGCGTTGATATTCAGCCTTGGCTTCTGGGTAGCGTACGGAAGAAAGGTCTACACTGGGCCTATCATGGAAACCGGAAGATTGGCACGAGAGGAGAGAGATGATCTCTAAGCTGTTGCTGTACGTACTATAGCGAAGAAGTATATAGTGGCTGGGTATATCCAAATAATCAACGCCTTTTCCAGCCAAGAATATATTCGCCGCATCAAAATTATATAGCATAGAAAAGGAAACATATATATATTATTAAGACCCGCTAAGATCAGTCTCCAAAAGCTGACAACGCCCCGAATCTTCTGGCCTCGCGGGATCAAAAAGCCTCACCATTCACCTCCCCATCCAGCATACGGCGTGCAGTGTCCAATTTCCGGCGGCAAATTCGAGCTTCGTACACTGCTCCTTCGGCGCCCAGCTTGTGAAGATTAGCACAGACCTTGGCAAGGCTCCCAAGCAAACGCTCGATGAGCTCACGGTCTCTGTCGCCGATCTGGAAGGGTCTGACAGGCCCACCCTCTCCGGGAGAATCTGGGCGAATGATTGACGTTATATATGAAAGCAGGTCTGGGGGCTGCGTGGGTGACGCTTTTTCCCTTACTGGTTTTGCATCGTTCTTGGATGCCTTATACACTGATGCTATGTGTTTCTTGCCTCTTGTTTTGGGAGATCCGTTGACTCCGTTGACCTTGTGCTTCTTTGCATCTGGCTGCCAAGATCCAGCCATAGTCTGACGCGGAGTCCAATCGTCGTCATCATCATCAGAGGCAGGCGAAAGTTTACCTTCAGTCGCTGTAGCAAACGTATTGACTGTTGACACAGAGTCAACGCTGTCCTTTCTCACGTGGCCCCCACTACTCGAGCTTTCGTTCCCGTTTGTTGCATAACTGTTGACTTCGCTCGTTGAACTCTTAGGCTTGGTGGTCTCAACCGAGGACGCGGAGCTATCACTATCTCTCCTTTTGCGCATGCTACTGCTCCGCCTCACGCCCACACCACTGTAGCTTCCCATAGCGCTATGAAGGATAAAGTGTTCGTAGTCAAAAGCGTCCGGCCGGTCCTCGTGGCGCTCAACAACGGGTTCGGCGGATGTTTCATAATAATCTTGGTCTCCGTACAAGCTATCTTCTTTACCATTCAAGTCCACGGGCGAGGGTTCATCAACAATTATCAGGCGCTCAGCAGGACTCTGACGTGGGCTTTTGTGGTACGTTATAGACTCAACTTGCGAAGATCTTGGTGTGGTCTCGTCTTCTTGGTTTGTGGGTTTTGACAAAAGCCCTTTGGTATCAACGCCGCCGTTCTGCTCCGCATAGTCTCCGTTGGTGGCTTCGAGTACATGTTCGAAATCCTCCGGAGCGGCGTCATTGCGGGGTTCTTCAGCATCCGGTACCTTTGGTGCGTTTACGAGTCCGATTCCTTGTGCTGATGACTGACCAGCCTCCGTGACCGGTTGCCCAGTGTACCATTGCTCAGCTGCCGTGAATGGACTTGGTGTGCGCAAACTCTGCAAACTTCGTCGCCGCAAATTGTCTTCCTTTGCTCGCTGCTTCAAGGTTGAGATCTTGCCCTTCAAATCCTGCATTTGGTCACGCAGGTCGCGCATCTGATTAGTGGATCGAGCCCTAGTAAGCCCGGCGCTTGGAGGATTTGGAGCCTCGAAAGTGGCTGCCTTTGGCGATGGTTCAAGGTCAAAAGTCTCGTCATCTCTGTCCTCGTTGGTCGGTTGTGGAGACTGCTGAAAGGACTCTGGGGCAGGGCCATCTTCGTTGAGTGGTTGCAATCCGTTATGTCTGCCAGCATGATTGAGGCTTGTGTTACGTGTCAAACCATTCCAGAACCAATTGCGACTGGGTTCCGAGTTCCTCTCTTTGGCAGCAGGGTCCCCCCCTTGTAGATATTTATTCCTATCGTCTCGAGAGTGTCCACTGGGCGTCGTCTGCAACGTAGATGGCACTGACGTCTCACTAAATACCCTGTAATGCCCTTGCTGATTCTCTTCTAGCATCGGTAGGTCGGTTTGACGGTGTTTCGAAGGTGAGAAACCGCTAGGGTTTCTGCTTCTCCTTGGTAACGTGTACAGCGATACAAGTTCCGGCCCACGACTCGAGGGCGTTGACATTGACGAAGACGATCTATGTTCCAATGTGCTGCGTGCCCTACTGAGGTTGCCTTCCATATTCTGACTCGCGTTAGCAGCCTCTTCTAAAAAGCCCCTCTGATCCTCGCCTGGGCTCACCGTGAGACGTTTTTTGGCATTGGCCAGGATCTCTTCTGCCCTTCTGGTCATTGCGGCGTGCGAATATGGGTTATCCTCATCTTCGTCTAGAATCGATGGAGGACTGTAGGTGCTATCACTAGTCTCGACGCGATCATTGACCTGCGTAGCAGCTTCCGCCCGCTCATTTTGCCCTATATTTTCATGCTCTCGAAGCGTCGGTGACGACGGCAGCGCAGTCTCTGCCTTTGGTGTAGTTCTCCCATCATCTTTCTCTGAATCCGATCTGTGCTTTGGAGACCCGTCATGGCGGCGGAGGATTCCATTCCTGAATGGACTAAACATTGTGCCCTTTTCTTGGGGTCTTTCGTCGGAGGTCGAGTCAGATCTAGTATGCCGATGTTCATTTGGAAATGGCGAGGGCAACACCTGAGGTTTTCTGGGAGTCGATGGGGAGGAATCGGCAGAGGAAGGAGGGCTATTGGGCAAGATCATATCGGGATTCGTGAGAGTAGGTGACGGGGGAGCCAGTGGAAGCGGGGAGTCCTGGAGGACCTGCATCTTGAAGGCTTATGGCGCATTGACTGTTTTGGAGGAGTTTGCCTTCCTCATGCATGCAGATAAGCGCAATCAAACAAGACAATTATTCTCGTGTCTGGGTAGGGAAAGAATCTTCATGATACTAAAAATATCGTATAAGGTCGATGTACATATATACAAGCAGAAGCGACTGACGCTAGATGCCGGGGCGTGTTTTATACGAGAGAGGGAAGAAGGAGGTGAGAGAGAAGAGGGAGGAGGAGGTGGTGGTGGTGGGGGAGGTTGAAACGGGTCAGCGCGAGATGCTGCAAAAGTTGAACTCGAAGCGCAAGGCCGGCATGATGGCGGCTCCTGTAAATGCTTTCTCTAGCGGCTCTTTTTTGGCGCCCGATTGGGCTAACTAGGGCTAGCTACTGCACCCGGGCCCCTCGTCCAAACACTCTGAGAAACGAACTTGAACTTGGAAAGCAATTCGAGATATTGTTCTCGTGCCTGGCAATCAACAATATCTATTATTATTGGCAAGCAGCAGCGAGGAAGATGGGACCACGCCTACAGAAGAAGCAATCGAGAGGAGAAAAGGAGGACTATTTCAAATTCCACCTGCATTGAAGCCTTACAATGCACCTTCCGGCCACCAATTTCAAACTTACGTAGAGGTACCCCAATGGCCCCTCGCGGTACTGAAAAAAATTGAAGCATCCATTCTATACAGCTGATTCGATGCAAGTCCCCCAACCCTCGCTGCCGACATTTGACCAGCCCTTTGCCCAATGCGAGCTCAAGAAAAGTCAACCCTGTGACATCTTATCTCAGTGACGACGATTTCTACTTTCACGAGTTCAGTCATATTGTCGGCCTTGGTATGGACGTGGCTGAGTAGGAATGAAGTTGATTGAGTGACTATCTGAGTGTGTGTCTAGCAAGCACGAATCTATCTGGAATAGTGGCAAAATGCCAAGAACGCTTAGTCATCCACGCTAGTGCGGGAATATTGGACTCCTATTGGCTGCAAGCAAATAGATGAACTTCTGTGCTACCAACAGCCTGTCAGGGCTGACACATATTCAATCATGGTCACATACGGTGAATTCGTGGAGAAAAGATGACGATATATCCATCGTCTAACAGTCGTGTTCACAAATCATCAGTTGCATATCAGTCTCCCCTTGAGGTAATGGCAAAATTTTCCTTTTTTTTTTCCCTTCAGCTCGATGCATTAGCAAGGGCTGGCATATGCGATGTAGAGCGAGCCATGTGGTCCAATACCGCCTCCACAAGTTTCCAGCATTGGATGCAACATTGTCAGACCCGGCAGAAGTGTCACTTCCTCGCAGCGCGTTCGTAGAGTCGGCAATCCCTTCTCCTCCACACCCTCGATATCCTTACTTCCATCGCCAACGCTTGTCCCATCTGTTTTGGCATCTGTTTCGTGCTCCTTTGCCCTCGAGCTACTTTCTAGCTCTTTTCAAAGGACCTTTCCGATTATTTCGTGGTCTCTCGTGCATTTGACAATCCCGCAATTTCCTGACGCTTGCTGAGCGCTTGTGCATTTTTTTTTACGGGCTTTATCCTGTCAGAATATAGCACGGCTCTATGCTGTCGAAATGTCCGTCACAACTTTGCCCTCGATAGGGGTGATTCTGCTGTCCGAGCTCGCGAATGACTTCATTGATGTGATTCACCTATTCGGCAAAGGCGCCGGCACGGCGGCGTTCTTGGATAATTTTGCCCTCGGTGGGGTCTTGCCTGTGAGATCTGGGTTCTAAACCTAGACTGGGCTGCCGTCCGAATTCGGCGAAGGACAGAGTGCAATATGTGGACTCGGAGAAGTGATTATTAGGTGCGAACTCGGCCGAGGGGAGCAATTTGGCCCAGTAAGCCTGCAAGAATCTCACATAAGCACGAAGATACTGCTCCATGACAGCCTTGGCGTTCTCGGTCTGTCCGCCACTTTCGGGGTGAAATGCAGTTGCTAAGTCGGCTCTATCACGAAGGAGAGAGCACAGTTGGCCTCAACAGTGATTCCCGAACGGGGCTCCGCATCCGTTAACGACAGATTCTTGATTTTATCTTGAAGCCCAAGGGATCAGCACCCTCTACGCTTCCGTGGTCTACCTTATCCGTAGACCCGTGGTTTGGTCCATACCTGGTACGCCAGTGGCTCTACCGTCGCTCACTATTCCGCGATCCCTGCTAACTGCCGTTGTCCACCGCGGCTTCGCTTGCGCTCGACATTTTGCCTCCTCCCGTCCAAGGATCCGTCTCTGACGCCAGTGTTAGCTTGTATTTCGAGCTGGCAAGTTGCAGGGTCGGATCGGTCAAGTTGAGCTGGCGTGCGCGGGTGGAGGTAGAATGTGTAGAGAGCCTGGCAATGGTCTCGTGAGAGGCCTTCAAGTTAGGCGTCTATGTTATCGTATGTACGTTTCTGAAAGATTAAGCCAGCGAAAGCTTTCGCTTGCGTCGAGCGGAAGTGCGAAAAGGGTGACGAAAGAGGTGAAGGAAGTTGCCCTCTACTGCCTCTGCAGCTTGTGCGAGTAGCTTTTTGCGATACTTGTAGTGGTAAAGTTATTTCCTTTGCCTGCGTTAGTTCTACTCAACTCCACAGACTGACTGTACTCACCTTCTTCGAACTCCGATACTCCTAGTGTCATTTCCTTCTTGGTACTCATGGCTTCATTCTGAGCAATCTCGCAGGCCTTTATTGTTCAAGGAGGCTGTCTTCTTGGTCATTGGAAGACGAGCCATATACTGTAAGCTTTTCACTTTAGCTCAGTCCAGAAAATCCTCTGGATTCTATTTTTTATTTGTCGTGTCAAATTCCTGGTCAAAACTGACGAGAATTGCATAATTCCTAGTAGGTGTTATCCTCCTGCATAGTCTCGCGGGCGTTCATCGTTCAAGGAGGCTGGCTTCCTTCTAGTTGTATAGCGAAACAATTGCTGTCGACATTTGGCTTAGGCTCCGTCCAGGAAATCCTATGAATTGATTCCTTTTAGTGTTTCGCAGGATGCTCTTTCCAGCGCTGACGAGAGTTGAATGATACCATAATAGGTAATGTCCTTCTGAATATTCTTGTGGGCGTTCATCATTCAAGAAGCCTATGTTTTTCCTTCATGAAGGGCGAGTCATGCGATTAGACCTAGGAATCGCCAAGGTAGGCAAATCAGATTTATTGATACTGGAGAGTTTGTAGATATTCTGATATAAATAGAATTGTCTTAACATAGCGATGGCTGTGAGCTTTTTGCTTGAGCTCGGGATGGGAGCTTTGGTGGATTTTTGTTTTTGGGTGTTTTGTTCGGATTCCTTTCCAGCACTGACTTCAAGTTGGATGATGCCTTGGTGGGTAGCGTTCTCCTGGATAGTCTCACGTCTACTTGGTTGAAAGGCGAGTCATGCTGTGAACTTTTTGCTTGAGCTCGGGACAGGAGCTTTTGTGGATTTTTATTTTTAGGGGTCTTGTCCGGATCCCTTTCCAGCACTGATGACGAGTTGGTAGTCTTCTTGCCTGTGATACCGCAAGAGCTTCCCGCGTTGTCCGGCGTTTAATACCGATCCTGGTTTCACTGGCAGATCACTGATATCTCCATGTTCCAACTGTTGAAACGTTTTCATCACAGACCCTGCTCTTTCTGCCAACGGCTGAAGCGTTCTTTCTTTCCATCGGGGCCACCGACACGAAAAACAAGCACATCATCAAAGGCCCATTCGAATACCGTCGCAAGGAAACGCTGCCACTTAATGTAGACAAGGGTGCTATCCGAAAAGATCTGGTCCAATGGGACCCCATTGGCGATCATCCCTAGTGATGCTGTTGCCATGGCCAACTTGTTTGATCTCCTCTCCACACTCTTTGATATACATCCATGCGCTGACGTGGAGCATGGTTGAGCTAGATCTGAAACACCCTCCCATGGCTTCGACGAGGCCATGGACACCGTCCAATAGGAAGGACTGAATTGAGCAAGTTCTTTAACTCATACTGCCATGTCTCGAACTGTTCTCGTGCCAAGCTGCTTCTTGGTTGACTTGGCCCTATCGCGCGGAGGGGTTAGTCAGCTTTGTCAATGTGAGCATCACTGAGAGAGGTTTGGTATTATACCACTTTCGGGGCAAGAAGACTGTAGGTAGCAAGAGGTTAAGGTATGTAACCTGAAGAGGGTTTGTTCCGGTAAGGTGTAGGATTCATGAACCCAGAGGTGTATATATGTATGAGGAATGAAGTCATGTATGGAAGATAGGTAAGAATGAGAAAAGTAAGAGAGGTTGGGAGGTTTGACATAAAGGATCTACGCCGAGCCAGCCCACGTCTCCACTGTCGTTGTTGTCACGTCTTTGGACCTTATGAGCTCCGTTCTCTGTCTACTTTCAACCCTTGGTTATCAGAGTTTGATTCATAAATGACGCACACTCTCATACTTCCTATTACGGATACAAAGGTAATAAAGACTGCATGCACCCTTTATATAGTGCTAAATTGTTACTGCCAAATCGTTCATGCTCTCCATCAAGGCATAACCCTCCTCCACCCAAGATACAAGAGTAGTATGCCTGATTTTCAAAGGATGGTGTTAAAGAGCTTAAGCAAAACATGAGCCTTCATGGAAGAGAGCTAAGTGTTCTGGTGGTACAGTCGATGAACGATGATGGCAATAGGGTAAGAGGTCGCGACCTTTCTTTTTTTTCCCTAAGTCTTTCCTTAGGCTGCCATCTTTCTCGTGTACTCTGGGTTAAGCTAACCGTTCCGGTGGTACAGTAGATGAACAAAAATGGCAAAATGCTGCCACATCGTGATCTTTCTTCTTTCCATTGATCTCTCCGTTAGCTACCATTCTTCGCTGGTAATCTGATCTGAGAGCTGACTGTTCCGGTGTTACAGGCGAGAAGAAATACTAAAGTGGCGACTGTTTTTTCTTTCTATAAGTCTTTCCCTTGGGTATGATCTTTCTTAATTGCTCTGAGTTGAGCTAAATCTAATTGTTGTGGTGGTACAGCCCATGAACGATGAAGGGATCGGGCTGCCAGGCCGCGACCTTTCTTCTTTCCCTAAGTCTTTCCTTAGGCTACCATCCTTTTCTGAATCGAGAGCTATCTCTTCCGGTGTTACAGTCCCTGAAAAACAATGGCAAATGCTGCGAGGTCGTGACCTCTATTCTTGCCCTGAGTCTTTCCCTTAGCTACCATATTCTCTGGTTCTCTGAGTTTGAGAACTAGCTGTTTTGGTGCTATAGAGCGATGAACGACGTTGGCAGCAACAGGCTGAGAGGTCGCGCTACCAATTCTTGCCAATCATTATTAGATTGGCGACCTGGATGGGATCGCCGACCTGATCTAGATCGGCGACGTGATGGTGGTGCCAAATCGGCGATGTACTGCAAATGTGTGTGTGAAGATGATGCATTAAACTAAGCTGAGTGCCAATGTCTAATTACAAGTGTCATTGCCAAGCGTTTTCGTAACATCTGCCGGCAACAAGAGAAAAGAAACTCATGTCCTCATGAACGTTCTGCTCGACAAAGCACGATTGGCGGCGAGCTGAGCGGTCTGGTTGTCGCCTATGGAAGCATTGGCGAGCGGAACTAAGAAGGGAAACACTAGGAAAAAAAAATTGTGTTGGCGATCAATGAAAAACTTCCTGTCTCCCTTCTACCAAGGTTCTTCATCCCCGGTATTGTGTACCCCTGGTGTAACTTTAGAAAGGCCATGTCGCCGAGACGACCCTTCTGGGGCGTCCGGATTTCTTCTTTTCAGTCAAGTCCACAACCGTGCTGGGGCTAGTTGTGGCCTTGGCTACCTTTGGTGGCATCTTGGCGAGAGTCGTTCCCTTTCTTTTTCGGGTTGACTGTGCAAGTTCATCGTCTGCTAGTTCGTCCTTGCTCGCAACCTCGTCTGCCTCCTTCGTGGCGTCCTCGTCGTTAGCGTAGAGCAACAGGTTGTCAGTGCCGGGAACGGAGATCCGCCAACGGCCTTCATAATCGCGGACCCGTGTCTGTCCTTGTGGCTTGACATCCCAGCTTGGTTGATGTCGGGCGCGTCCTGGCAAGGTGCTTGATGAAGTCTTTCTTGTGTCACCGACCTTAGCTGCATTGTTAAGGTCATGTAGTAAGTCCTGGCCTGGTGCGGTGCCAGAAGCCTCGGGCATAGGGCTTGGACTTCTTGTGGCATTGGTGTCCTCGTTAGCTTGGTAAACTCTTGCCCGGGTGACTTTCTTCTTTGCGCCCTCTGAGGGCTGGAAATCGCTTGCCGATTCATCTTCCGCCTGCTTAGCCGACCACAAGGCATTTCCGGCGTTATCGAGATTCTGCGTTGGCGCGTAAGGCTTGCTTTGGCGATTGTCAAGTTCTTGCAACTTCCATTCTTCTTTCCGTAAGGCTTTCCTCAGGTACTATCTTCCTCTGGTGCTCTGAGTCGAGAGCTAACTGATCCGGTGTCACAGTCCATGAATATTGATAACAAAAAACTACAAAATCGTGACCCTATTTCTTTCCGTATGTCTTTCCTTTAGCTACCAGAGCTCTCGGATGCTCTGAGTTAAGGTAACCGTTCCGGTGTTACAGGCGAACGATGAAGGGAACGGGCGGCGAAGTCGCGATCTTTTCTCTTTCCTTACTTCTTTCCTTGGACTACCATATTTTTCTGGTGCTCTGAGCTGAAAGTTAATTTGTTCTGTTGACACAGCCGATGAACGATGAAGGGGACGGACTGAGAGGTCGCGACCCTTTTTTTTGCTCCAAGGGTTTCCCTTATGTACCTTATGTCTGGTACTCTGAGCTGAAATTTAACTGCTCCGGTGATACACTCGATGATAACTTAAGGTAACATCCTTCTTTGGTGCTCTGAGTCTGAGAACCAACTGTTCGGGTGCTATAGAGCGATGATGGCAATATGGTGAGATGTCGCGACCTTTCTTCTTTTCTTAGGTTCTTCCTTTAGCTACCATCTTCCTCCGGTACTCTGAATTGAGAGCTACATGATCCGGTGATAAAGTCGATGAACGATTAGGGTACCATGTCCCTCGGGTGTTCTGGGTAGAGCTAACTGCTCCAGTGCCACAGTCGATGAGCGATGATTGCAATGAGGTGAGAGGTCGCGACCTTTTTTCTTTCCCTGAATTCTTCCTTAGGTACCTGTCTCGCCCACTCTCTCGCGCGATGGTCGTTCCTTGACCACTCCTATATCGCTCCATCCTGCGGCTCCTGCGAATGACACCGAGGCTTGACTATGAATTCTCTTTTGCACGTTCCTCAATCTTTCTCGGGTACTCCAAGTTTTTAAGTCGGTTTTTCGACGAGACAGACAGACGTATGTTGAGTAACCGACGAGGATAGGGAGTGCTGAGCGAGGAATTTGTTCTCCAAGCCACACCTGGACCGTTGATCCAGCATAGGACCCAACTTTGAACAGACTTCTCGCAAAGGCAAAAATGAAGACTGTTTGGAGCTCATTCTCTTGGGTTAGACGTACAACTCAGGTGACATCCAGTTGAAGGATTTAACTAGCCCTGTATGGTACTTTTCCAGCTGCTTTTCTTTGAAAGCTGTCTCTTGCAACAGCTCAGCACCAGCTGGATGTCCAAACTCTTCCTCTTCGGGTTGCTAAATATAGCCATTGACATACTCTGGTGAATCTCTCTCTTAAAGATGAGTCTCATCTCACGCGCTAGCTCTCCCCCATCAGCAAAGCGCTGATCGCCTTGCGTCGTCAGGGTTTTCTCCCGTCTCCCATATTGGTCGAGTCGCATTATCCCTCCAAACAAGAAATTCCTCGGTAGGTCCATCATATCCATGCGTTAGTACCCGTTGCGCCAGCAGTGAGCAGTGATCGCGGAGACCTTCGACCTAGACTGTCTGCGTGACATGCGGGCGTTCGATTTGCTGTGGTGAACCCTCTAGGTATTCCTTCTTGATTAAAGAAGCTCTAGACTAGATGTAGGCAACCGAGATGGACGAAAGTTGCAAGCCACCGAACGCATAACAAAGGCGTACTTCCTATGATGAGGATTAGCACATTTTCCCGGTGGCTTTGATAGAAGGGAGTTACCAACTTTCAAGTGCTCCAGAGCGTTCGGCTTGAATGGCGGAAAGTGATGATGCTCAGCCAAGATTATTTCCATCAGCTTGATCTTTTCCGTAGGACGTATTCCCTTGAAAGTGACCAAGGTCTCCGCTGACTTGAGCGTAAATATCAGAATTCGTGTTGTTTTGTGTCGAAATCATTGTCGTAAGCATTGCCACGGCCTCATCGTAGTGTATGGTAGCAATGTGTCAGCGACAGCTAGACTCCTCCCCTTGGCTGGGCTTGAGCGGCATAATCTCTCACACGGTGTACTGAACAGTCCTATTCTTGAACCTCCAACTCTATTCTTGAACCTCCAACTTAACACTGTAGCAAAGCTTCTTTGGCTCCTCAGTCTGAGCGACCTAAGCTCTCACACCATGTACCAAATAGTCCTACTTTTGCAGCTCCGATCCACCACCATAGCGCAACTTCTTCGGCTCGCTTTGAGTGACCTGGCCTGGCTCATTCTTCAGCTCTGATTCAACACTGTAGCGAAATTTTTTCTCTTCCTTGGCCCAGTATGAGCATCCAAAGCTCCCACCAGGGGTCCTAGCGAGAGCTCCTCCTCATGCCCCATTTCAGCACTGTAGCGAACCCTCCTTTCCTCAATTTGAGAAACCCAAACTCCTGAACAATGAACTGCCCTGGTTCACTCTTCAGCTCCAGTTTAGCACCGTAGCCAAACTTCCATTCCTCAGTGCAAGAAGCACAAGCTCCCACACAGTGAACCGGCCTGCTCCATTCTTCAAATTCCGTTGTAGCACCGTAGCGAAGCTTCCTTGCAATATGAAGATGGCGAGAACGGCGGGTATCAGGACTCAGAGGTGTGCTCAGTGCGTAAGGAGTCCGTTATCCCGGGCACCAATGCTAGGTGGCTGTGTAAGGTCAATATCCAACACAGAGCTGGAGCAAGAATAGCCAGGGCGCAAGAACCCACAACAGGGACGGAGGCTTTGATGGCAGGGGATGGGATTTGGATGGCGGGTTTTCAGGTGAAAGGGCTGGTCGCTGTTGAGGAGATAAGGGAAGAGAGAGTGAGTTTTGGGGATTTGTAATTGAGGAGTATATATTTTTGTAGAGGGTTTTGGAGAAAGTAAACGAGGGAGACAACGTAAACGAGTTGCAGTGCTACACGACAAAAACGGCTCTCGGCGTATGTCTAGTGTGCTGTTATACAATAGGACAAGTATCACTTTTCCGGACAGAAGCGTAGATTGGACGATGAGTTATTACAGTGAGAGTATCGTTGAAGACATGTTTGGAGTAGAAGTAATACATATCGTTCACTGCATCTGACATAAGAACACAAAGCTGATTATCACTATGGTTAAAACCGATCTTAATGACACTTAGTGAGAGACTTTCATGTATACTGCTAGCCGCTCTTGATGAATAAAACCCAGTCAAATTATAAGAGAGAAAAGAGAAGCCCAAGGTCAATGGCCCTCTATGGTAGTCAAAGCCCATAGGCATTACCCAAGTAGTTGTAGATGTGTACGAAGGAGAAATTCTCTGCGGGATTAAATACCCACGGCGGCCGCCGATCTCCGCGCTAAAAGACCCCATAGCTAACCGGAGTTCAGTGGTGTCATGCTTCGAGAAAGGAATAAGTGGTGGGCTGTAAAGTATTGCCGGGGATGCCAATTCACAATCATGGAGTGACTCGCTTTTGTTAAGTGCCAGAGAGATTCACAGAGCAGTGAGGACTGAGAAGATTGTGGACAATGAAGGGTCAAACCAAGCTACTCACTTCTGTTCAAGCTTCTTGAGTAGAAGCTGAGTTCCCTTATTTCCAGTCTTCACAGGCGCCTCCTCCTCGGACTTGGACCCTTTCAGCTTCTTGCCCTTCACCTTACCACTTCTCTCCTCTGCTGGTCCAGCCGCTGCGACAAGCTTCTGCCTACTTTTCTCCTTACTCAATGTTTCATTCAACTCCTCTACGTGAGTAAATCCCGGCGCTTCCAATAACCCAACGACAACAAATGAGTTAGCACCCGTCGCCCAATCCAAAATCTCATCCTTGATCACGCTGTGAAAGACATCATGGAACCTTAGGGGGGGTTCTGCGAGGTCAATTCCCTTTGTCGTAGGATTGAACCGTCCACCAAGCACCAGACTCTTCAACATTCTTCCAGCGGCGGGTGACTCCAACAATGACTTGGTCTTGTCATCACCTTTTGCCAATGCAGCAATGGCAGTCAGAGCAAGCTCTCTTCCCCCAGGAGCGCCGAGAAGTACTTCACCGATGAATTGACATCCGAAGCTCGTCGATACTAATTCTTTGGCTTTTGAAGATATCAGTGAAAGCAAAGATGGGGAAAGTGATGCCACCAGTTCTTTCCGCCTCAGCTCGGGATCCTTCTTCGACGTCGTCCTTCGAATTCTATGAACCTCATCTAATAACTTAAGGTCCTCGTTCGGCAAAACTGCCTTCACTTTGCCGCAGAATGGGTAGAGAAGCGTCATTCGCGCATTGGGATGACTGACAGCTTGCAGTAGATCCTGCTGTTGGCTCTCTGAGAGTGGTTCTTTACCTACAAGTTCGGGAAAAACGGATTTGGAGACCAGTACTGTATCATCTATGACATCGTAGACGGCCAAGAGGACCTGATGCCCGTAAGCGTCGTAAGCCAGTACCTTTATAGTCTCCTTGTACGTCTTCAGGATTTGTTTTCGGTCTTTCGCGTTACCATATGTAAGAGCCAGGCATACAAGACGAGCGCCAGACTTGGTAAAGGCCAGATTCTTGAGTAAATCGCCTTCTTCGTCACCCTTTAAGAGCTCGATAAACTCGGTAGCTTCTTCGCTTCCGGGCGCCAGGTTGAGGAATTGCTGCAGCATGGCGTCGTGAAGTATCGTAAAGCCTGTAGTCTTTTTCTGCACAAGTAGATTGACTAGGTCATGTAAAGATCGCATGATAGGTGTCCTTTTCTCCGGACGGTCTTCAAGTATCCTGTTCAAGTCTGCAGATATTGGGCTAGTCTCACCAGACTTGAACAGCGCGAACTCGGCGCCATACCATTCTCGTAAAAGGGTAGCTTTCTGTGAGGACGTGGCAATACCTCGGTATATATCATCCAATATCCAGGAAGCTTCTGGATGCTTTATCATCCGTCTCACATGGCCGTAGAATTCTGGCACGACCATATCCCTAGTCTCTTCGTCGCCATGCACCAGAATCTTTCCGATCAAGAATTTTGCATATTTACTCTCAGCCAAACTCCTATACTCATCCTTCAATTCTCTTGCTATCATCTTCCGTTGATCAATGTTGGCGTATTTGAGAGCCGTCTGGATGACTCTGACTGAGTCGTGCTTGAAAACGAAGTCCTTGACTCGCCCGGTAATAATCTCGAACAATTCCGTGACCAGCACTTTCCTCTCTTCTTTCGGCACATGAGATTTTCGCCGCAAGCGTTCCCAGAGCTTCTTCGAACGAGCTATCGAATCTGCGTTGGGTTTGGCAGCTTTGCGCTCTTGCTTTTCAACCCTTTGCTTCGCGTGTGCTTCTTTTGATGTACTTCCTGCTCGGATATCAGCTACAACCAGCCAACTATGATTTATTATGACATGCCTGATGCGGTGCCATTTGTATTCGGAACCTTCTTTACAGACTTCGACGCATCCGCTGCCTCAGCAATCTTTACCCCTTCTTCAGCATCGTCACTGGGGACCCCAACACCTTCCCAATGTTCGCCAGCCTCAACCTCATCACCTGACGGCCAGCTAACGCCGTCATCGTCGCCACTTTGCGATGTAGTGTCTGATTCCACTAAAGGATCTGAATCCGTGGCTGTCTCTAAATCCTGTACATGTTTCGAGCCGTTTACAAGATTTGCTTCCTTTCTTGGCTTTTTTGGAGTGCTGCCAGTGTGAAATTTTGAATCAGGGTTCTCCTTGCGCTTTGCTGCTGCCATTGCGGGCCGTTTTGTCTGAAAGACAGAAGGCTTGTGGGGAGTCGAGTGGGTGAAGGAGGGAGGATATTTTTCACGGCCCTCCCGGCAAAAGTTGCCTCATGAGTTTCGCGAGGGCCAATATCATGTCTAGGCAAAATATACTGCAAGCCTGCAATACAGAGCAAGTATCTCAGCGCATACGGGGAAGTCTAGTATTGTTTTTTGACTTCTTCTGATCAGGCAGCTAACACCACTGATACCCACTGTACTGGAGCCTGCTCCTCATATATAACGTCATGCATTGTCGCTAATTATTACCACCAGTGGCCTCGCAGCCGTATGTTAGGTGTAGTGATAGGATCTTCAGATTGTAGATGTCCAGGAACCCCAATACGCCCTCTCATTAGAATGCACCAATACCCAATTCGTAGCAATACCATCGTTTTCCATTATAGCAGAGGCCTTTTTAACCTTGCCCATTGACGACCTATTTAACAACTCCTTCGTCATTCCCATTGGCAGTTGATCGATCAATGTTACCTAGCTCGGCACCTTGACCAACACTCTGCCCACGCTTCCTGCCTGGAAGATGAAAGCCTCTATGACTCGAAGTTGGTCGAGGAGCATCTCCTGTCGGTGGCGTCTCAGAGTTGTCGCCAAAGCGCGCAAAGATGCTCTTTTTCTTGGGTGGTTGTTTTCCTTCGTCATTGAGTCCCACATCCTCGAAACCTTCCTCATCCTCAGTCGTCGGCTCTGGTCGGGAGTACGAGTTGGATTTGACTGCGGAACGCGACGGACGGGACATTGTGGAGTCCAAGCTTTGCCGTGCCGCGGCAGATTCGTGTGGGTAGACTGGAGAGCGGGCGGAGATATCCTGCAGAAGATGGGATTAGAAACGATGTTTTCGGCAGGTGAGCTGAATACTTGTCTTACAAAAGACCTGCGGTACGATTCGAACGATTCGCGGGAGATAGAGAAAGGCTCGTTCTCGTTGAGCATGCTCCGATGGTTGGAGGACATGGTAGACGTGGGTGATTTCTGCCAAAAGCTCTTCTTTTCTGGGGGTGAAGGCTATTGCATCGATGAGCGCCATTGTGCTGACACAAAAGCGTGGGGCCCCTCGGGAATGCTCACGGGAAGATAGACACCACTATCGTTGACAACTGAATGTCTCAGATCAGCTCGATCCTCCAGTTTCATGCGGGTCATAGCGCGTTTGGGGCACACACCGCTCAGCTTGTACTCGGTAGTCTCCTCTTTCCGTGGTTTGATGCTCAATGACGACGAGGCCCTTGATCCAGAGTAGCTCGACTTGTCTGATGTGTGGTCACTACGAACGCCAAGGGAAGGCCTGACATTCTCGTCTGCAGTCGTCGGTGCGCCATTGACAAGCGGCGCCTTCTTGTTGAAGGGATTGCGGAATGGAGGCATGGTGAAGGGTAATTATGGTATTCAATTGATGCAACGGTTTGCCGATGTAGAGTATATGTAAGTAAGCAATCAAAGCATCAATGTTATGATCCCTCTTGGTCGTCGAGAGATGAGCTGTATAGTAGTATAACGGCAAACCGGGATCTCGGAACACGATTGACCGAGCTAGAGCGGGAAGCTGCAAGCGAGAGCGAAGTTACTTGGTAGGGCAACCCTGGTAACCCAAACAATCTGCGACAGTCTCCGGAAGCGTCGCTACTACCATTTTGGGTCGATATAAAGGTCTATTGTCCTAGCTTATTGAAGTCGGTCTACGAGGTACAATCAGATATGTCGAGATCTCATCCTGCATTACCTTTCTCCGCAAAAGTTCTAGGAATAGCTTCAGCTAAACGCTAGGCAGCGGGTGAGTGACACGCCATCCCGCTTCGAGACGGATGAAGAATTACTTGAAACTTGGTCACTGCCCATGCGCCGACGTTTGACTCAACCATAGCTTGTGCTGATACCGTAGTGAGAAGCTATTATCAGTGTTATACGTGGCATCGGAAATGCTGCGATAGATGCACAACCCACTAGCTATCAAGCCCTCAAGGAATTAATGCGAAGCAAATTCTAAAGGTGGTCGGCGCAAAGGAAGACTATTCGGGAGTACCTTTGCATGCGACCCGATGGTCCCGACTCCCCATTGGGTGAGATGCTGCAGGCAATTGAAGGAGATATTCGGGCTCCCTCATAGGTGGGGTAAATTCCCTGAACACCTTGTGAAACAGACAAGAAGTTTTGGAAGCATTTCAAGTGATAAATGATTGGAACCCGGAAAGCAAGAAAAGTAACATCCTTGTATCGCATCAAATACTAAGAAAGGAGATGGCGAGCGCGTAGAGTGTATATTGACGTATATCGTAGCCAAATCAGGACGCCCAGTCAAGCAAGGCACGGGATCCAGATAGGCACAAACTTGCATACTGCGCTTAACGCAAAGTCCTCCTCTTCGTCACCTCCCTTGTCACTCACTATCAAGTGCTGTTTGTCCACCCTTTGGAAGTTTCAGGTCCTACCTCACATAGTCATCACCATCATTCATTCGCCTTCTCTTTTAACCACTACTTGAGTACCTTAACACCTAATATGCCTTCTTATCTGCCCTGACCCTCCACAGCAACGACGACCACCTCTATTAAAAATTGGCCTGCCAATCAAGAGCTTCGACGTCGTCATGGGGAAAGCGTTCTTCACAGGATGGGCGCTATGGGAGAAGATGGTCTTCGTAAGTCAGATAGAGCAAGAGCACTTGTACGACATCTTACTGACTAGCTCAACCCTCAGATCCTCGGAGCCTCCATCGTATGCTGGCCCAACCCAAAGCCTTGAAACCGTACAAAACTGACTGGCACAGCTCCTGGTCATACTCATCGGGCTCATGAAGCTGACCTACAACAAATGGAGACTCCGCAAATACACAGCCGTCGCCGAGACTAAGGCGGCTTTGCGGCGGGAGATGCAGCACACTGCTAGCGTCAAGCGAGGCCGAAGCCAGCGTCAACAAATTCCATTCGGGGTTCGAGCGCTGGAAAGTGGCATTGAGGTGGATGGTGTTTGGATATCTGGAACAAACACTCCAAGCAGCATGCCTGGCAGTCCGAGTATAGCCGCGATGAAAGCGCAGCCACCCCCCGGAGCGCATTCACGTGAGGCGTCATCATCAAATTCCAAGATGTCACGCATCGAGATTCCGCAACCAGTTCATGGATATCCTGGCATGAATCACTCATCTGGGCCTTCATACAAGAATTCAACCCCAGTCGATAGACCTGTGTCATCAGAGCGACAGCAAAAGAAGCCACCCCCCTTCGATTATCAAAGTGTTGGCCGACCTACATACCAACCCCGTCGGTCCTCGCAATTGAGGTTCAGCAACTCACTAGACCCGCAGAATTCGGAAGCGCTCGCAGTATTGGAAGGCCGTACCACGGGCACTGGTCCGAAAGGAAAACGCCCTGAAGGTAAACTTATCTCGATGTCTCTGGAAGGATAAAATGCTAACCTAAAGAATGCTCAGAATCTGACTCATCAGAAGAATATCGTGACTCCAGATTGTGGCCTGGCCACTCCAAGAGCTCATCCGGCAGCGAAAATCATAGTGAAGCGAACCAGCCGATCGAACCTAAACGGTCGTCGAACGGTTACCTTCGTCCCACATCTCGCCAGCCTCCGCATACTCGTACCTCCAACTCTTACAACCCTGAAAGGTACAAGCCTGTCCAGCTCGACCCCCTTGCAAGCAATACCGAATCATATATGGATGAAGTGGGTCGACTGCATGTCCGAAATCGAGAAAGCGGGATGACTGTAGTCTATGCGCCTGTTGAAGATTCTGTCTCTCGGAGGCTTGCTTCGTCCCATGGCTCCGCCCAGGAAGCCAGCGACCCCTTCGCTACCCCCGAAACGTCACCTAAGGAGGACCGCATTCCAGTCATGGTTGACGGCCCGCCTGCAGATCAACACTCTGATTTAATCGGTAATGGCGACATTGACTATGTGCAAGGCCATGCCCAGCCTTTGCGACCTTTTGATGGTAATCGACAACTAAGACGGTCTCAAGTCATCCGCAAGGTCAATGATGGGTTTGAGATCCTTCGTCCTGGCACTTTAGACACCCCTAGACGAAGCAGCGACATCACGGACTTGAGGGGGGATTACGACCGGAAACCCAAGAAGCTACAGCGGCGGAGCCGGGCCTCTAGCGGGTCCATTTTTGTCGAGGATGTATAGCAACACAGACCGATCACTGGAAGGCTGTTTCCCATTACCAACTGCATTTTCACATGACATTTGAGATCGAATTGGGATAAGGAAGCGCGAGCAACCAATGCAGGGTTAATCAGCAGGCATCAAAAGGCGCACCGGTATACCAAAAGGTGGAGGTTTGATTTTAGCATATGAAGGATTCGGCATACGCATCTCGACAAGGCAATTCAGATACCTTCAGAAGGCAATAGAGCACCCGGATAATGGACCGATTGCTTGGTGGATGGCATTAGCCCTGTAACAGTAGACTTAATGACTAAAAGAGCAGTGGACGATTTACATGGAGCTGCTTGATCTTTGCTAACCAGGTGAAAAGTCCTGAATTCGAGGTACTTCTCAAAGATTTCCAGCCCCTGACTGTGCCTCTGTTACATTTAAATTATCAATTGTCTACAAATCACGTGACCTGGCGACGCCAATGTCGCGTCGCGTTTTTCTGTTGCTTGGAACCAACCAACATTTGCCACACCATTTCGAAGCCTATCCTTCTCGCACGCGCTGGAGTCCGGTGCACAAATCAAGCAAGTACGAGAGCAACAGAGTTCGTCACACCGTTTTTGATCTGTTCGACCTTGGAATTCTCGCTGTCATGAGTACGGAAGAAGCCGAGGAGACTCAATCAACCTTTGGAGATGGCGCTGGAGGACCTGGAGCTCCCACTCCGTTAACAGTGTTGGAAGTATGATAGAAAATGTCTGGACTGTGACGAGCAACATTGACTGAAGTTTCAGGGCGTTGCCGGTCTGTCTGCCCGAGATATCAAGCTCATAGTCGATGGAGGGTTCAATACTGTCGAGTCGGTGGCCTATACGTGGGTTGATTCGAGATTTGACATTATGGACAATGGCTGAGATTACAAAGGCCTCGCAGGGTTCTAGAGCAAATCAAAGGGATCTCGGAACAGAAGGCCACCAAGGTCCTAGCAGAAGGTCCACCCCACCTCCTTCTCCTATACTTTACCACCTCGCTGATCCATTCTTCCACCCTACAGCCTCCAAGCTTGTGCCCATGGGCTTCACCACTGCTACGGAAATGCACCAACGCCGGTCTGAGCTCATCTCCATCACCACTGGCTCCAAACAACTCGACACCCTCCTCGCCGGCGGCATCGAAACGGGCTCGGTGACAGAAATTTTCGGCGAGTTCCGAACGGGGAAATCTCAAATCTGCCATACCCTCGCCGTAACATGTCAACTGCCATTCGACATGGGTGGCGGGGAGGGAAAATGCCTATATATCGATACAGAAGGGACATTCCGACCCGTACGACTCTTATCCGTAGCGAACAGATACGGTCTCTCCGGCGAAGAGGTCTTAGACAACGTCGCCTACGCCCGCGCCTACAACTCAGACCACCAGCTCCAACTCCTCAACCAAGCCTCAAACATGATGTGCGAAACCCGCTTCTCCCTCCTCATCGTCGACTCCGCCACCTCCCTCTACCGCACCGACTTCTCCGGCCGCGGCGAACTCTCCTCTCGACAAACACACCTCGCGAAATTCATGCGCACGCTGCAACGTCTCGCGGACGAATTCGGCATCGCGGTCGTTATTACGAATCAAGTCGTTGCGCAGGTTGACGGCGGGTCGAGTGCCATGTTTAATCCGGATCCGAAGAAGCCAATTGGAGGGAATATTATTGCGCATGCGAGTACGACGAGGTTGAGCCTTAAGAAGGGGAGGGGGGAGACGAGGATTTGTAAGATTTATGATAGTCCGTGTTTGCCGGAGAGCGATTGTCTGTTTGCGATTAAGGAGGATGGGATTGGGGATCCGAGTCCGAAGGATTTGGAAAAGGATTGATGATTGGGGGTAGGGGGTAGAGGTAGGGGGGCCTGGGAAGGTGTGGAAGGAAAGGCAAGGGTTGAGGTACATAGCATGATTTGCCATGATTATGGATTTATGTTTGCATGGCGCTGGGTTGAGATCATGATTTCTAGAATCATAATGATCACTAGCTTCTCTGAAGACAACAGGAAGAGTGGATCGTCGGCCGGAGTATGAAGATGGGATGTATCTGGCAGAGCTTTTGCGTTGCAGCTTTCGTCATCTTGGGTAGATAGATACCTAGCAGCTATGACCCGCGCCTTCAAAGCCGCCGCCTATCTTTCCATTCCCCTCAAAACATGCAACCGAAATACCTGCTTTCACCTTTCCTCCTTCCCCCTCACAGCACATCCATCTCATCCCCCCCACCGCCCACGAACCCAAATCTGCCCCCCTCAATCACGCTCCGCCTATCCAACTCTTTCTGATACTGCGCCCTCACATCCTTAATCTCCACAATCTTTCGCTTCCCCTTCCCACCCACATCCTCACTCAACACCCACCCGTTGCCCTCCCCTGCACAAGCCAGTAGATTGATGACAGCCAGATACTGATTCTCCAAGCCATCGTCACCCTTCTTCGCTCTCGCCTGCCCAGCTTGCAGCGAAGGCAGCAGCGCCGCGGCCGCGCCTCGATAGTCTTGGCGATGGAGACGCCATGCCGCGAGGATCTTTGGTTTCTTCTGCTCAAGCAACAGGGCGTCGATTTCTTCGTGCAGGGTGGCAGGAAAGGGCAACTCGAGCAATTGCGGTATCGCGTTTGGCGTACTCATTATCGCCTGGATGAAGCTCGGGAGCAGAGTTGTGGGCGACGGATGACGCGTCAGGGCGCTGTAGGCGGTTGGGAAGTTGGTGGTTTGGAGGGAGGCTTGGAAGAGGGATGTGAGGAGGGTTATGGTGGTGGAATGGTTTTTGGTTTCGGAGGCTGGAGTGAGTTGGAGGGCCAGGTGGGCGAAGTGCGCCATTTGCGTTGGACAGGAGTGTGTGTCGAAGAGGTTGAGGAGGTGGGTGTAGTAGGTTGGGAGGCCGTGGCCGAAGTGGATGGATTCCATGGGGTTGAGGAGGGAGTGGGAGGCGTGATGGTAGTCGAAGTTGCTTGGGCGAGCTGGGTAGAAGATGTCAGTGGATCGAGAGCTATTCAATAGCGAATGGACCTACAGAGCTTGAAGGCAGCCTTCTTAAAATAGATAGATGCTTCGGTAAATTCGCCATTTAGAAGGGATAAACGCCCCTTGATGTAAGTCGCCCAGGCCGTTGAGGGTTGAAAGCGGAGGAAATCTGAAGCCAAGTCGAGATTTCTGTTTGCAAGTAGGTTGCACTGCACGTAGACTGGGACGTCGTCGAATGTTACCGTTGGATCATGCCCACCAGTCGCCCATGTCAGTAGGTCTTGGATACTCTGAGTCAGTGCTTCGCTCTGAGACTGCATTTCAAGTGATTGAGCTGGTAGATCGAGGGCAAAGAGGCTTTCCAGTAACGTCAATGTCCTAGCTTTGCGGTCGTTGGACGAATCGATCTTCGCGGCTTTGGCCGGCGCTGGATTTGCTAATGTACTGCTCGTGTCCACTCGAGTATTCTTGGCCAGCCATTGCATGATTTGATATTGCTTAACCAGCTCGAGTATTTCTACATATATGCGAGGTGCATCGAAATTCTCCATCGGCGTCTCTTCCCTGTCGATCTCCATATCAACGAAGACAACCAGCACCAATAAATCGAACAGCAACCTAGTACGCAGGTCTATCATTTCTTGAGCGCCGTTAATTAGCAGCTTAAGACCAAATTGAGTGTGCACTAGATCCGAAGCATGCTCCGGAAGACCATGAGCCAAATCCTCGAGAATGGCGAGAAAAGCATCCGTTTCTAGACCATTGAAACCTCCTATTCGGTCTAGTGCATCCATCATATCATCGTAAGGGGCGCTACCAATCTCTTCAATAAAGTTGCACTGATCGTAGAAAGACTGGATGCGAAGCGGAACGGAATATGAAGGGTCCAGCCAAAGCTCGGTAGCTAATACCCTGTCGCAAATGCTTTTAAGCCTGTAACTGAAGCTCTGTCGAAAATGCGTTGCTGCTTCTATGATTACTGCGAGCTCGTCTGGGAGTCTGGGCTCAGCTCCGTCTTCTACCTCAACAGAAGGAGTAGGCAACAGATTGTTGGACACAGCCAAATCCGCAGAGCTATTATGAACCATTTTCTCAACCTTGTCACATGTGCGGATCGCAGAACACCCATCAGAGAAAGCGATCCAAGGCATTTCAGCTTGCTCATCATAGGCAAGAGACAAAAACTCCCATCTCGACTTATTTAGATCATGGATGTCTTGCCATATCGCAGTCCACTCCTGGTTAGTTGCGGTGCGGTACTTATTGAAATCTGATGCAGCATTGACATTGGTGACCTGTATTACGATCGCTGAAGTCATTCGTTCCTTCAAGGGGGCCTTGGGCTCAGGTAGTGAGACCGATCGCTCCGAGCAATACATGCCCAGAGCAGTCTCCAGAACTGTCTCTGGATACCTGCCCGGATGATAAATGTACTCAAGCCACTTATCAGTTGCATCTTCAGGGTCGAGATCGGATATCAGTGGTGGCTCAGAGTCAACCATGGTCTCGGAGGCCGTGATCGACCAGCTATCATGCCACACGTTTGCTAGGTCCTGGATATCAAATTTCAGACTGTAAAGCTTGTACTGCCGGTTTGACCTCATGAGAATCCACAACTCGAGACTCTTTCCTTGCTGACCACCAGTGATCTTGAAGTCCGCAACTTTCCATATGGCTTTGCTTTCTGGACTCGGGTCGGGATCTGGCGGCTTGAGTGAGTACTCGGGAAATAGATCGCGGACGCCTCTAGCACCATGGTCTGGATCCCGGATTCCCCAGAACTTAAACTGTCCAAAGTCGTGTGGAGAAAGAGTGACAGCGTAGTACTCGCATCCATCTATGATCTCCTGGATGCTAAAAAGCTGGACCACATTCGGACTGCTCGGGTCCATCATCACCTTGGGTATATCATGCGGCTCACGATGCTTCCATAGCAGATCCATAGAGAATACGCTGGCAGCCTTGCTTAGATTCCAGATGCGTAGCGTATGGTTCAAACATACAGCGAATACATGCTTCTTGTCCGGAGATCTTGCCATGGCAACGGGAGTGCTTTGCTCCAGAGTAGTGCCATCATACTTCACAGTATTGCTTCCCTGCCACCGAACAAGTCCTCGCAGAGATGATGCCCATTGTCCATCACCATATGTTGCCTCTTGCCACTTCGATCCATCCTCGTCTTTGTCCCTGGTCAATCGTAGGATCCGGCCATCACTCAGCGAAAATATCAGCTGTCGGAAACTTGCGGCAATCAGACTATGCGGCGTGCTTATGCTGAATGTAGCCGGCTTAAAGGCCTTACACCACCTTGACACTTCTTCTTCTGATGCTGCAGCGTTGCAGAAAAAGTCCTTGCCAAGCGTGAAGGTGTACAGCTCATTCCCCTTTGTGAGAGCGAACACGTTGAGGGCATCCTGATGTTCCAAGTCTACCAGAGCTACACCGCCATGCTTGAGCCCAGCTGGGAAGCAGAATTGTATGATAAGTGAGGCTTCCCTTGTCTCACCGCTGCTTTTGCTTAGATCAATCGAACGCAGCTCGAGAACCTTCCCTTCTTGCAGAACGCGCCATAGAAAGCTTCGTGGATGTCGCTTAGACTTGCCGAAGTATATGGATCCGGTTGTCGCAATGCAGCACTTTGTGAATGAGTGTTCGTCTCTGTATCCAGTAGTATTCTTCAGGATTCGCCGTTGCTGCCGTGGTCGAACAGTAAATGCGCTGGTGGAAGTGATCTGTATTTGGATCACTGAGCCTGAAGTAACGGGCTCATGATCAGCTCTGGTCTCCTTAAAGAGAGCCAGTGAGCTCACTGGAGCTTTGGAATCCATTGAGCTGCGACCTACAGCCAACTGCTACTATGATTGACACGGAAAAGGACCCAAACTCCATTTGCTGCTTGCCTTAGTTAGACAGTTACTCAGACGTGTCTTAGCCAGCTAATCCTTTCGGGGGCTAGCCGATCCGAGGATTATCCACACGAAGGCTACGTCTGAGGCTAAAACTCAAAAATACAGCTGATCATTTTTAGTTTCCTCGACCCCCCTCTAAACACGTCAATATTTAAATATTTTCTTATTGCTTTCATGGGGGGTTAGCTCTAGTATCAAAGATCTTCCGATATATTATTTTTTTCGGTACAGAGCTATATTCGTTATGTACGAGATCGCTTTTGAAAAAAAAGATTTCAACGTATTTTCTACGTTACAGGGAATTCTAGAGTAATTACGTTCAAGATTCGGTAGACAGTAGTAGAGTACTATATTTTAGTATTATATCTATTAGTCTATTTAACGAAAATATAATAATACGTAGATTTAAAAAGGCTTCGTTGATTTAAAAATTAATTTTACGTGTCTGATCAAGGAAAAATACGGGGTTTTAAGCTCAGACGCTCCGCAACATAATCGCGAAAACTCTCCGCCCTTACCTAAGTGAGTATAGCACTTATCTAAAAGAGTATAGATCAATAAAAATCACAGAATTAGAGCACTAAGTGAGCGTCTAAGTAACCAAGGCAATTTGCTACGCGTCTATCTGTCGCGCCGGCTATTCTCCGGCTAAATTGCCAATTACAATTCTAAGGTACCGTACACGTGTCTATTCGAATATACAATCTACTCGAATATATAATATTAGAGCTAGGGCTAGATTTAAAATATAGCTACTACGATCTTTTTTAAATAATTTTAATTAATTTATTTAATTAGAATATAATTACTATTTTAAATTATTTAATCTAATTAGAAAAATATCGCTATTATTATAATTAAAGCGTAAATTTAAATTTACTCTTAAAACTATAGTATTTATAATAATAATAATAATAACTAACTATACGAGCGTTATATACTATTAATTTAAATAAGATATATAAAACTAATTACTCTTAAAAATACTATTTAAATTAAATTCTACTATTAATATTTAACTAGTATTATAATATTATTATAGTTATTAATATAGTTTCTAATAGAATTCTAGATTTTTTTTTTTAATAATTTTCTAAAATACTATAGAATTATTATACTATAGTTATATTATATATAGTTATTATATGATATATATCTAGTTATAATACGTATTTGAATATAGCGATAATATTATATAATATAGAACTCGATTAAATAAGAGTAGTTAATAAAGAATTATATTTCGATAAAGAGATTTACTAGTAGTTCTACGTCTTTAATATAACTATAATATATATACGTCGTTAGCTATAGTTACGAGTTAAAAAGATCTGAAATAATCTGGGATATGGGGTGTCGATACCATATCATGATATGATATGATATTGAGATTATATTATTTAATTTTTATGAGATAATCTAAAAGACGTGCTAATATCATGAAATAATCTAAGAGATTTCTAATATATATAGGGATATTTCATGTTATATGCAGGAATATAAGAAATATACTATATATAGAAGAAGTTACTCTATATAGAATCATGCGAACGTATTCTAGTTATTATTCTAGCTATTACTCCACTTTATTATTACGTTATTAAGTATTCTAGTTATTATTCTAGCCATTACTTTACTTTATTATCGCTATTATTATCACTTCACTTTATTATCACGTTGTTAAGCTAAGCTCGTTATCGTATTTAATATCGTGTTACGAAAGATCTTCGTAATTATCTAGGGCTTAGCGAATTATTTCTATTACTATTAGTGCATTTAATTTATTTAATTGTTAAAAGAATTATTAGCACGCTAATTATAATAGTAATCTACTATTTATTCTACGATAGTAAATTCTCTTCTTCTTTCTTCGTATTAGATTTATTATCTAATTTAAAGATAATTCTAATTTCTATTAATTCTTAAAGTGCGCTTAAAATAGAGAATTAAATTCGAAAATCTCTCTTTTTAATAAATCTTAGAATCTTTTTTATTAGTTAAGTAAACGCTTTTCGTAATATAATTAAATTCGTCGATTTTTATATATAACGAATCTCTTATAACGCGCGAGCTTAGAAATAATATTAATAAAAATAAAAATATTTACTCTATAAACTTATTATTAGCTTTTAATTTTTACGATTTTCATATTAATTTAAATTAAATCTTAAGTCTCTTTTAATTATATAACTTCTTAATATTAAAAGATTTAAATAAGAATATAGAAATATTTTTAAATATTTTTATGATATTATTAATAACTAAAAGAGAAGAGTTAGACTTATATAAGTCTATAATATTATTCGTAATTGCGAGCGCTATTCTTATCGAGAAAAAAAAAGTAGAAATTTTTTTTTAGAAAATATTAAAGTATTATTAATATTAAAAAACTATCTAGAAAAAAGAGCTTTAAAGATAATTACTAAAATTATAATTAAAATAGAGATTTAAACTTAGATAGTTATTAAAGTACTAATTATAGAGATTTAAACTTAAATAATTATTAGAATATTTATTAAAATAGAAATTCGAACTCGCGTAGAAAGAAATCTAAATAATATATTAATTTATTTTATATATTAATCTACATTAGATATACTCTAATTTAATCTCTTCTTAAGTCTATATATTTATTCTATATTAGATATACTCTAACTTATTAAATTCTCTTATTAAGTTAATATACTAGCGACTAATATTATCGTATAACTATATTAGAGAATTAGTCTCTCGCGCGCTTCGGCCTTTAGCTCTTATATTCTTATACTCACTAATTTCTATCTCTTTTATTAGCATTTATTAGAATTTAATTAATACGCTATAGCAAAGAGATATTTATCTTATATATTAATTTATATATTATATAGTCTCCGTATTAGTTATTAATTTTAAGTAATTAAAGCTAGGTTTAAAGCTAAGTATTACTAGAAAACGCGTCTCTTATAATATTCTATATTTTTTATAAATATTATCTATCTTTATTTAAGCTATTATATTTTCTCTTAAGTCTTAAATTTTACTATATTATTCAATATCGTAATTAATACTATATTATTCGATATCGTAGATAATATTATAATTATCGATAATTATTCTTTCGACGAGAGTTAAGATATTCTCGTTACTATTTTAGAGAAATTAGAGTTTAAAGATAAAAAACTCTACTTTATTTATAATAAAGTTAAGTATAATATATAAATAAATTAATAATTAAAGATAAATTAAGTAATTAGAAATTAGATTAAGAATCTTAATCGTCGATAGAGAGTGAATTAAGACTCTATAATTCGAAAGATTACGAAATAAGAATATTTTTAAGATTACGCCCTTCGATCTACTAAAGAGTTATATATTATATATCGTCACTACGATAATGTTCTTATTTATTTATTAATAAATTATAATATTATAAGAATAAATTTACATCTTAAATCGAAAGTATACATATGAAAGTCGTTAATATTCTACTTATTATTCTAGTTATAACTTAAATTTCTAATCTTAATTAAGTATCTTTTATTTATCTTAAGAGTCTATTGATTCTTAATTAGTAAAAAAGCTTAGAGTCTTAGATTTCATTAATAACATATATAACTAGAGATATCTTAGTCGTATCTAATGAAGCTATAGCTTATAAGCGATATTTCTTATAGACTAAGCGACTATATAATAATTAAAAAAGCTATTCGTCTTTAATCTTTCGAGTCTTAATAATAATTTCTTATATAGAATATTAATAGAATAGCTATAAATAAAATATATTAAACTTAGAGAGAGATCTTAATATATTACTTAAAGTTAGATAGACTAATTAAAAAATTCGAAATTACTAGATAGGGGAGATTTCTAATGTTAATTACATTAGTAATAATAATAAAGTGCTCTCTAGATTAATTTAAGTAAGAAATTAATTCTTTTTTATTAAAATTTTATTTATTAATTATTCTTTAATTAAGAGAAGAGAAGCGAACGCAAAGTAATAGAGAATTAATCTTTATAAATTAAAGACCTACGAAAAGAGTAAAAGAGATAATCTAAAATTATTCTATAAGTAATTAGAGAAAAGATCGACTTAACGATCTTACGTAGATTGCAATTTAAGAAAATAATGTATTATAATTATTATTCTAGTCATTACTTATTAGAATAGCTATATTTATTTAGCGAGATTAAATTAAAAGAAAGTTTATCTTAATATCACTTATTAAGTGTCGGAGTTTAATAATTACTTAAGCTAATTTCGCCCTAACTTGTATATTAACCTAAAATTTTCTTATCTTATTCGTTATCTAATATAAGAAATAATCTATATTATAAGATATCTCTATATATATTAGAAATTTCTTAGATTATTTCATGATACCAGTAATTTCTTATCTTATATCTTTATAAGTGATCTAATATAACCTCTTTATGATACCCTTCTATAATATAATATAATACGATATAATATGAGATATCCCACTAAATATATCAGACCTTTCCGGCCCGTAGCTATAGTAAGTATCTCGCTTTAAGTAGAGTAATAGATAGTTAAATAGAATAATAAGAGTATCTTAGAATTATTATTCTTAGTATCGACGTAATTAATTAAAATCTCGATTTTAATAGAGAGATCTAGCGATAGCGAGATCTATTAAATATTACTTTTAATTACTTTCGAAGATAAATAATATACTTATCTTACTTCGACTATATTTATAGATAATTATAATAGATAATAGTAATATTAAAGTATTAATTAATATATATAGAAAAGACTTAATATAAAAAGATTAAATACATATCGATTAAATATTTATATTACTCTATTATATAGAAGTAACTTTAAGAATTATTTTAAAGATACTTAACTTAAACTCTATATTTTTTTTTCTTTATCTTTTGATCGAAAATTATATAATATCTTTTATAATCTAAAATAATAATCTATATATAATTAATTATACGAGTTAATTATTTATTAGATAATTAAGAAAATTAAAGAGTTAATTTATTAATTTATAGTTTTATTATAATAAATTATTTTCTTCTTTTATTAATTATTTATATACGTATCTACTTAAGCTATAAAGAGTAATTACAAGCTATATCTAGATAGTTATAATAAGAGAAATCTTTAGTAATATTATCGCTATAGAATAAAAACTCTTATTATTCTTCGCGATAAAAATATTAGATAGTTATTACGCGTATTAAAAGAGTTTTTATAATAAGAATATAAGAAAGAGATTTATAGATTATAATAAACTCTATCTTCTATAGAGCTACTCGCTCGCTAGCGAGTATTATTCTAAGAGATTTATTTATATTAGCTACTTAATAATTATCTTAACTTCTTTAAAGATAATAAGTATCTTATATAAATTATTTATTTTCGTCGCTTTAATTAGTCTTTATTATCGATTCTAAAATATTAAGTAAAATATAAAGATATACTTAATATCTTATTATCTCTAGTCGTATAGATAGCTAACTATTTAAATACTTAGAACTCTACGTAAGTATAGAAACTATTCTAGTCTAATCTTCTTTATTCGTAGTTATATAAGAGCTAAGCTTTCGATCTTAGCGAGATTTATATAGAGAGTTCGTCTATTAGACTATAGATTATCTTTTTAAATCGAGATTCTTAGTACTTTTAGAATAATCGTCTAATAGCGAGACTATATCTTATTTTAAATTATATCTCTCTGGATTTTGATAGTATTTTTTAGCTTTCGCGTATATCGCTTTTAATCTAATATTAAGATACTATTCTAACTATTAAGTCTTAGAGATCTTAACGTCTATTATTCTTTCTTCTTAATCGAGATTTTAAGAATCGCTCGTTTTCAACCTTTTCTTAAATATAATCTTTTTTAAATATACGCGTTATCTTTTTTTATTACCGAGTGAATTTCATAAAGAGCTTAGTTTCGAAGAATTATTTAATCTAGGGTAACTTATAGCGAGAGAATAATCGTCTCTATCTCGAGCACTCTAATATTAATAGCTCGATAGTCGTTAGTCATCTATCTAAGGTAGGTATTCTAAATTACTCTTAATTATTTTATATAATTCTAACGTGATTCTCGCAATCCCTAAGGTGTGTGCTACGAGACTACTGCGTACGTGATTACTAGTTATATTAGTGTTCTTATTTATAAAGACATACACATCGGGATCAAGCAGTACTATAGATAGTTGATTGGGTCGTTTTAACGCTAAGGTTAGCAGTTAGTAGACTTAGCTAGGTCGTTAGCAGGCCTAGATAAATCCCTGGACGTGCTTCAGCGTTAGAAAACTCCCTATACCTATATAATATAGATCTGAAGTGTCTAACTAGATAGCTATATATAGGCGTGAATAAGTAAGATAAAAGAATACGATTGCTCTAAGTGAGAAGAATTCGAATAAAGAATTAACTAATAATATAAGATCTATACATATAATGCTCTCGAGGATACGTGTTCTTCGTATATATATATGTATCTAAAATAGAGACTAAATTATAAGATACACTAATCTATAGTTTTACTATTTGATTAGTGTTCTTATTCATAAAGATATATATATCGAGATTAAGTAATACTATAGATAGTTAATTGAGTTGTTTTAACGCTAAGATTAGTAATTAATAAACTTAGCTAGATCGTTAATAGATCTAGATAAGTCTCTAAACGTGTCTTAGCGTTAGAAAACTTCTAAATAATTAAACGATATTATATGAGAATCTCGTAGAATAACTTCGTATGGCGATCTAGCGATGCGAGTATCGTTAGTACTAGCGCTAATAAAACGAAAGGTGTTGATATCTTCGTGATGTAATAAGTATTCGCTCGAGGTGAATAGTAATATAAAGGCGATAGAAATCGAACTTTTAGCGTCTTAATAGCATAATCTTATCGTTGCTAAGACTTATCTCGCGTGCTAAAATAATAGTCTCTCTGCGAAAGAAGTGTTCTAAATAATAATCTCTCATATTAAGCGAGATTAATATTTAACGAAGTTAATTAATAATTAACTCTTTAATGAAAGAGCTCTTATTTAATTAAAAGAGGGAACTATTTAATAAGATCTTTCATCTAAAGAGATATCGTAAGATCTTCACTATATAAGCGTTATTATTTAACGTCGTAATAATAAGTATTATTCTTTAATAAAAGAGATTCGTTTTAAATACTAAAAGTGTGAGTTCGAGATATTTCTTATATAGTCTTATCGAGCGACGAGTAAGAAATTATTACTTGAAGTCCCGATCTTTATAATTATGTATAATATATATAAACTCGCTTATACGAAGAAATACGGCGAATACGAGATAAAAGACTATATAGAGCGTTACTTCGGCCTCGTCTTCTTAATTAATATAAGCGAGTATTTATAGTAATAGATCTTTGATAATTAAACGATATTCTTTCGTCTTAGTCTTGTCTCGTAAACGTCGAATATTAACGATAAGTCTTTATAACTAAGAATTATAAAATATTGTAAGATTCTTATATTTTATATTAACGTGAACTAATCTAACGTCTATTAGATAAATCTTAATAATCTTAGTCTTAACTCGTCTCGTACTAAGATATATAATTTAATTAATAAGTAAGTTAACGATCGCTAAGAAGAAAGAAGTACTCTTATTGATAGCGTAATAAGCGCTATATAACTTAATAGATATAATATACGTTTTTCGCGTCTTTACGACTAAATCTCATCAAAGAAAATAAGCTATCTCTCGTAATAATACGGTCTAATTATATTAGAAATCTAATAGATCTCGCCTTAGCTCTGCGAAGCGATTAAGATATATCTTAGCTATAAATATACGTTAGCGATCTTTCGATATCGAAAGCGTAATAAGTTATCTATTAGCTTATTAACCTTAATTGAAATCTATATTAAGACTAAATAAATATTATATTTAGTTAGTAATATTACTATATCTCGTAGTAAGATTATAGCTAATTCGCGAATAGAGAACTTTCTAAGACTATAAATATATACGTCGTTATCGCAATATAGTATTAATCGTAATCTCCGAAGTCTTTGCAACTATAGTTGAATAGCGTAATATACGATCTTTATTTCTTTAAACTAAATATCTTTCTAACGATAATGTATAATTATCGAAATATTAAAAGTTTCTTAAATCGACTGCAAAAGATCTAAGTGCTTTAGAATATAGTCTCTCATATTATAGATCCCTAATATATCGATTTAAATATATTATATTAATCGACTAATAACGTGACGAATTAATTTAAGATTATTTTAGTTTTTTAGAGAAATCTTTTATTATAATAAATCGATCTTTATATATAATATGATTTTAATAAGTGCTATTAACCTTCGAATAGCATTAAAAAATCGTCTTAAGAACGCTCTTTCTAAGATCACGATCTTAGTAATAAATAATAAGAAATCAATCGCTAACTCGAGCTCGCGATATAAGATTACCGCCCGATTTAAAAGATTCTTAATCGTATTTCTCGCTCGGGCGAGCTTATCGAAAAGAAGTCTAGTTTATATTAAGATACTATCGAACTCAATCCTTAGAAAATCGACTATAATACTTATAATATTCTTAATATAATTGATTTTAAGATCTAATTCTTCATATACGAGATCGAATTATTAATTATATACGATCGCATCGTCGATTAATGCTAGAATAGCGAAGAAATCGTCTAGATAGTAAAGTATTATAATTTAAAAAAGAACTATCACTAAGATTTAGTTAAGAGTCTTTACGAATAGATTAAATATAAATAATAACGTACGTAGGTCGAAGAATAGATATTGTTCTATTTAATAGCGATCGTTATAATAAAATCCTAGTAATTATTAATCTAAAATTGCGATCGATATATATCTAAAGACGTCTTTTAAGTCTCTTTTAACGAACTAAGCCTTAAGATCTTATTATAGCAGTGCGATTATTGCGTTATCATATATAGCGTATTTCAGAGCCTCTTAATTCTAAAATATATCGTTATTAACTAAGATCTCGTATAAAAATAAGAGATTATAAATACGTCTCTAATTATTATCGTGCTTCGGGATTAATCTTAGTGGCGAGTAAACGAATTATTACTTTATCTAAGGATTAATCTCGGCTAGACAATTATATTAAAGCTATTTTTAAAGATTCATCGTTAGTATATTCGATATTACGAGAATTAATTAATAATTATAATTGCGATAACGTAGAATTTAACCTCGATATTCGATTTTTACTCTCTTTCGAAAAATAGTCGAAAGGATCTTAGCGAATATAATATCTAAATAATTTTTTAATTAACGATCTTATTCTTTCACTCGTAGCGAATCTTAATTAATTAGATCTAGGTCTAATAAATCGTATAGCGCGTACGAGAATTCTTCTACTATATGTAGTAGTAATATAGATATCTACGAATACGTTGAGAATTATTTAGACTTTGTAATTCGATTATTAAGCGAAGTGAGATTAATGCTTAAGGCCCCGATTTAAGTCTTATAATATATATTTGCTACGTGATTCAGCTAACAATTAAGATAGATATAGCTATATTTGCAGTGCTCGCGTGAGTATCGTTTCTTATTAAAATTTCGATATATTTTAATATTAGAAGAGAAGAATTTAAGAGTAGAATCTAAGTTCTACTTGATATCGCTGAGAACGATTATTTTACGTAGTAGAAGATCGCTATAACGTCTATTCTCGATGATTCAAACTATGAGATCGTTTTAATTATTTAAGATACGTGCGTTTATAAACGTATTATAATATTTACAAATAAAGTCGAATTTATATAAGACTAATAACTTAGTTAGATGAAAACGATAATTTAATAATATCTTTTATAGACGAATAATTACTATAAGATATATATAATAATATATAATCTAGCTATACACCTCGAAACACTATAGTAGATACATTATCTTATTGACTTTATAAGCATTATTCGTATTAGCGCGATTGACGTATTCTCGATCTAGCTTAATAAGATTTTCGAACTTAAACGTCTTAAAGAAGATTTGCTTAAAATACTTAATTTCGACGAAGCGATAGCGTTTATAAAGATTAAGAAAAAGACGCGTATCTTCGATATATATAAAAGAGACTTTAAAATTATTATTCTCCTCTGAATTAGTACTAGACTCAAACGAATAATAATAATAATAACGATAATAACAACGAAAGCGTGACTTATATATTCGATATTGCTTATAACGATTATATTTATACTTAACGAGACGTTCTTTTAATTCTAAGACTTAATCGCGATAACTAAGAATATTAATATTGATCTTCTTAATCACGCTTGAGCTAAGAGTTTTTAAAAAGAATATCTTCGATATTATAGACTTATTTCTATGAGATTAAGCGAAGCGAGAAAGAAAAGAAAGTGTAATAATCTTTACGAGTGTTTTAAACCTACTAAAGATCTTTTTAAAGATCTTCTTGAATATCTTAAAGCGTCTAATAGCGATAATTATAACGTAAGAAGAATAAGATAATTATAAAGATTAAAATAAGTGTAGATATAAATAAAATAAAAAGAATATATGCTAATCTAATATATAGGTATTTAATAATTCGAAATTAGTTAAATAAAGATTATAAAAGAATACGATTACTCTAAGTGAGAAGAATTCGAATAAAGAGTCAACTAATAATATAAAACCCATACATATAGTGCTCTCGAGAACACGTGTTCCCCGTATATGCGCATGCATCTGGAACAGGAACTGAATCATGAGACACACTAACCCATAGTTCCACTATTCGACTATTACACTATACACTTAACGTATCTTATTTAACGTAGCTTTTCTAAATAATAATAATATCATGATAAATACTTAGATACTTTAATCTTACTAGTAATAAAAGACTAGTACTATATAATATTTTAATATCGAATTATTATAAAAATTAAATAAGATATAGATATTTTAATAATACTAGTTCTAGTTCTAATATTATATATTTTAATAGATTATATATTATCTATAAATCTAAAAAGTTTATTTCCGTACGAATATCGTAGAGTTCGCACGATTAGCACGATTTAACACATTTAATCTTATTCGCCTATATTGGTAAAATTTAGTCGAGTTAGTAACTACTTTAAAAACTTAATAAATAGAGTTACTATTAATATAATTAACACGATTTAACAAGTGAAGTAATTTTAAATTTTATACGTAAAGTTCTCGTAAGACCTCGTAGTAAGTACTTAATAATATACGTTACGTACTACTTCGAATTAAACGTTGCGTACTACTTCGAATATTATTTCGAGTATTACTCTCGCGAGAATTTAATTTAAAACTTATAATCTCGAGGTCTATTTCCAGGTAACGTTAAGAATCGTCGCTATATATCGCTATCGAATCTCGTTATCGATTAAAAAAAAATTATATAGTTAAATATAGAACTAAGTTACGTGATTAATACTAATAGTAAATATAGTAAGTAGTATTTACTAATTATACTAAAATCATGCTAATAGCATATAATAGTTATTAACTAAGTGAAATTCGCGCGAATATTTAATGAAGTTGCTGATTCGGCGAAATTCTTAATTTCAGCCCAGGCCGCGCGATTAGTAATTTTGAATCCAGTAGAAACTTTTTAGATTTGTAGATAATCCGAGTAGATACGTGTAGATTCAAGTTATATTTATCGAGCTCTCGGACTATAGCTTTTATTAGTCGTATTAATTTCTAAATTGCAATAGAAAGATTTAATAGTCTAATTTAAAAGAATAATTCAAAGTTAAAAATTATAAGAACTTAGTATACTAATTATATATAATAATTACTAGTCTAATTAAGAGTTTATATTATAAATTACTAATTTATCTTATAAAATAGTAATTTAAAAGCCCGATTACTCTATTAGATCTTAGTATAGCTACTTAAATAAATATAATCTTAATAGTAGATAGACGTATATAGCTTTCTTATATCTCTCTATATATATCTCGTCTCTTATATAATAACTAAGTAAAAAAATATTTCTACTAATATTAATATATTAGATATTAGATATTTAAAGAGATCTCGACCCAGAGACAACGCTTTAATATCGTTCGATATTGCTATTTCTAATATCTCGTTAGCGAGAAGTTTATATTAGATATATCTCTTAACGCTATATCGAAGTATTAACGCGTCGCTTTAATAATCTACTTAGTAAAATTACGACTTAGTATACTTCTATCTAATTCTAATATAAATTTAAAACGCTATATAGATAACTCTAATTAGTCGAATAATTAGATTATTATATAACGTTTAATTAATACTTCTCGTTAGCGAGAAAGAAGAGAATTATACGAATAAACTATTAGGGCTATGCGTGGCACCTAGCCTTCATATCACTGCGCTATAGAGTTAAAAAGTCATCGGGATGTTGTCGCTTATTGCGTAACTACCTCTATTTGAATAGATATGTTAAAAACTCTTCGGGTCTTATATAAACGTTTATTTATAGAATTAGTTCTAAAAAGAAATAGAAGAAGAATAAAGAGAAGAAATATATATTATTAGATTAGAAGAATAAAAAAAAGAATAATAGAGAGTTAGTAAATAATTTAATCATATATTCTATACTAAAGAAATATTATCTAGAATAATAGCTCGATTAATATTTTATAATAGAGTTACGATTAACTTAAAAGAATAATATTTTTATCGAAATAACCAAGTTCGTTTTCACTCTACCTACTCGAATCTCGTCTAGCATAGTCTTGGCATTATCATATCTAGTCTCATAGATCTATATAGCAAGAAAATCAAGTTTTCTACTATCTATCTTTTCAATAGATTATAAGCTCGAGACTTTAGATCTTATTTAGTAACTTAATACTTATTATATAAGCGTACTCTCACATCTCTCTTTCTATAAGCTATTTTATCTTATAAAATTATTTATCTTTTCTATAAGAGTATTTAATATAAATATATTATTATAATTTAGAAAATCTTTATTAAGATTCTTAAAGATTTAGAGATATTTAATATAATGCTATATCGACGAGATAACTACGTCTCGATTCTTTAGATATATTATACGTCTATTAGCGATAAGCTTTAACTTCAAATAAGTCTTAACTTTCGCTAGAATACTAGTTCTATTAATTATACGAATTATGAAAATTAAGTTATACTTAGATTAATAATCTATCGTAGATAATTAAAAAACTTAGTTCTTAGACTTATTAAAATAATCTAATAAACGTATATATTTAAAATGCGATATACTCGTCGACTATATTAATCGATAAATATAATTTAATAACTAAATTAATTAGTTTCTAAAGTTCCTTAAAAATTTTAGAAAATAATATTATTTTTAAATATTTTATTTAGAGTAAATAAATATTTTAAAATTAATCGAAATATTTTATTAGATCTTTATAAAGACTCTTTATAATTATTTAAATTATCTTAAATATTAATTAATTTGCTTTATAAAACGTTCTACGAAGCTATTCTAAAGTAATCGCTATTATATCGAATATAATCGTCACGAAGCTTATAATTATTCTTAAAGACGTATTAAAATTAATCGACGTAAAGAGCTATCTAGTCTAGAAACGATCTTTAAGAAATATTCTTAAAGTTTTTAACCTCTTTAAATAAATTTAGAAAAATTATAAAACTTAATCTTAAAATCTCGATATCGAAGAGAAACTCTAAGTCTAGAAATAAGATTATAATCTTATCTATATAATTCTACGCCTCTTAATAATTAATAATAATTATATTAAAATCGAAGATATAAATAATATCTATAAAGTATAAAGAAGATTAATTAAGCTATACTTATCTAAAGACTTTAAGTATCTTAATAATATATTTATATGACTTAAGAATATAATATTAAATTAATATAATAATAAACTTAGCGAATACGTTAATAAATTTCGAAAGATCTTATTAAAGCTTTAAAATTTTTCGATCAAGCTTAGACTAAATAAGAATTTATTTATTTAATAATTTTATTTTAACTTAGATCTCGTCTATAATATTTATATAAAAAAATACTCTTAAGATTACACTTTATTTCAGAAAAATGATATCGTCAAGTATAATTTAAACTATGCTCTATAACGATTTTAAAATATTTATCACTTAAACGTCTCTTATACGAGATATACACTTATCGCTTACGCCCCTATCGTCCCTAAACGAGTGTCTACGTAAGAAGAATACTATTAAGATTATAGTATCGATATTATTAAAACAATTAAATATTATAGAAAGTATATTAAGTATTATCACAATATCGATATCTATAAGAATAAGAATTTTAATTATAATAATAATATTATTCTTAGAGATAATAGGCGTAAGCGAGATTATTAAGATAATAATAATTGCTTTAAGAAGTCTAAGATCGATAATTTTAAGTCTAAATAAGAGTTAAAAAAATTTAATTTATTAAAAACTTATAAGAATTTTATTAAGATCGACGTCGATATTTCGAGTCTTTACTATCTAGACTTCTACGTAATAAGATATATAATTTATAATCGCTTTTAATTTATCGACTATTAATCTCTAAAGATTACTTATTCTATTAAAAAATACGACGACACTCTATTCGTCGCGAATATCGATATTATTCGCCTATAATATATTATATAAGACGATAACACTATAATCTTAATATTAAAAAATATACTTCATATACTCGAAAATAAATTTAATCTTATCTCTATAAGCGCTTTATATAAGAACGAATACTTAATAAAATTCACGTTAAACGATATTCGACTCGATCGATATAAGATTAAGACTATTTAGCGAAGTAATCTCTAGATTATATATAATAATTAATTTTAATATTAATAATAATTAACGTCGAAGTTCTTAACTTATAATATATCTATATAATATATTTAGATAAATAAAATATTACTCGATTAAAGAATATATTTATCGAAATAAATCTATTTAAAGCTCTCGTACTCGAGAATATATATATGCTCTACGTAAGGTCGAATCTTTATTCTTTATTTTATAAAGATTTTCTTACGTCTAAGAAGTATATTAATAAGCTATTTTATTTTAATATCTTTAATTTCATATTAGATATAAATATTTATCTTAATTATTATATATTCTTCGACTTTATAAAGAATAGAAATAAGAAGTTTTATATTTATTTTAATATCTATAAAGATAAGATTTTTAGCGCTTTTAAGTCGCTTAAATAAAATATTAAGTATAATAATTATATTATTAAACGTCTTCGTAGTAATAAGAATATTATAATTAAGAATAAAGTCTTTAATTATAGATATAATTAAGATATCAACTAAGAGTTTATTATATCTAGAAATTCTTAAATAAATAAAGTCTTCGAACGCTTAGATTAAACTCTTATAATTAAAGCTCACGCTTTGCTTATTAATAGCGAGCTATCTAAATCTATAATTCTAAAGCTTATTACGATCGTTAATTATCTTCGTAATAGATTCTCTATCATAAAGATAAATAAGACTCTTTATAAAAGCGATACGAGATATAAATTTAATTTATCTTATTTACGATAAATTAATTAAAAAGATCTTTATAAGAAGCGTCGTTCGTCTAAAGCGAATTAAAAAAAATTCGAAGAACGTTTCGAAGAAGATCGCTTAATAAATTACGAGAAAAATAATTTTTATCGTATATTAACGCGTAATAATTAAGTATAAAGATATTTTAACGTTAAATAAGTAAATTATAAATTCAAGAAGTAACTCTTAAGCGATAAATTTATTATCGTTAATTACTCTTTAATATCTTAAATCGAAATTAAGATAATAATATAAATTAAGTCTATATCAAAGACTATAAAATTCTTCGAGAATATTATATTTACGAAATAATTATTAATATCGTTAATATAACGTTTATTTTAAATTTTTAAATCTTATATTAAGAATCTTTTAAGTTCTCTCTTTATAAAATTCGAGTTTATAAATAAAATATTATTATTAAATCTTATTATACTATTAATAAAGACTGCGAATCTAGAATTATATAAATCTTATATTTATAAAAAAGTAATAATAGACTTCTTAAATAAAATAAATTAATAGTTAAGTATAAATAACGAGTATTACTCGTTAATTAAGAATAAAATTTAATATTTATATAAACTTTCTTTAGATCGTATTATCTTAAGAAATAAATAAGTTTATAAGCTTAAACGAGAATTTGCTAATAAAGTCACTCGATATAAAGCTCGATAAGTAATTTAAGATTTTATATAGCGTGAAGACGTCGACTTCGAGAAAACTTTCGTCTTTATAATTAAGCTTATAAATTATAAAGCTATTTTTACGTTAGCGACGATCTTCGATCTAAAGCTTAATTAGATAAATATTAAAATCGCTTTCTTATATAAGAATATAGACGAAGTAATCTACGTTTATTAATCTTAAGAATATAATAATAAAATTAATTAAGTTTATTATCTTAATAAAGCGCTCTATAAACTAAAATAATTATCTCGAGTCTAATATAATATTATTATCGTTTTTCTTAAGAAGCTTAAGTATTAATTTCTTTCGAAGAATTTTAATATCTTTATTTATAAAGACGAGAAGATTATCGTTATTATTTATATTAATAATCTTCTTATTATTAAACTTAATCGCGTCGCTATTATTAAATTAAAAAGAGTACTTAATAATAAGTTTTAGATAATAGACTTAGATTCTATTATATATTATTTGAATATAAAGATAACGCGTAATCGATAGAATCGAATTATAATTCTTAGTTAAGAAGAGTATCTTAAAAAAATTCTTTAAGATTATAATATATAAAGCGATCGAGTTAAAGTTATTAGTATCTTAATAGAAATCTCGTATCTCGAGATCGCTAAGAGAGATTTTAAAGTTATTAATAACTCTCGTATTCGATATTAATTAGTCGTTAAGTTTCTAATATACGCTATACTTAATATAATACTTAATATTATTTACTCTATTTCGATAATCTCTCGCTATATCTTTAATTTAAATAACTTTTATTAAAAAATAATTAAACGAATTCTTAGATACTTACGTAATACGCTATATCTTAAGCTTATCTATAAAGAAAAACTCGTCTTATTACGCGATTATATCGATATAAATTAAACTAATAATTACGATATTAGACGCTCTACTTTCGAATATATATTTAATCTCGATAATATCACTATTAATTAATCGTCTAAACGATAATTAATAATAACGCTATTTATCTATAGAACGAAATATATTAATTAAATCTAGACTATTAAAGAGATTATATAACTCAAAAGATTACTTAATAATCTTAATATAGTTATTTTTAAAAACGTAACGAACGCTACGGGCCGGAAAGGTCTAGTATATTTAGTGAAATATCTCATATTATATCGTATTATATTATATTATGAAAGGGTATTATAAGGGGATTATATTAGATTACTTATAAAGATATGAAATAAGAAATTACTAATATCATGAAATAATCTAGGAAATTTCTAGTATATGTAGGGATATTTCATAATATAGATTATTTCTTATATTAGGTGGCGAACAAGATAAGAAAATTTTAGATTAATATATAAGTTAGGGCGAAATTAGCTTAGCTCTAATCTTAACTTCTTCGTTTTTAAGCTATAACTCGTAAAAGAATTACTACGCGAGATAATATTTTAAAGTAGATATATTAAATCTATAAATAAAATATTAAGTATAAAGCTAATACGCGAGTAAGCGATAGCATATAAGAGTAAAGAAAAGATTAAAGAAATTATGATATACGTAGCTAATATTAGATAATCTTAAGTGTAATTAATTACTTCTACGTAGTCTTTAAGTATTTAATTATTAAGATTAATTTAAAAAAAGTAGATTAGCGTAAGAATTATTAAATAGTAATACTTAAAAACGTAGATAAAAAGCTAAAAGTAAATCTAATCTCGAATCTTTCTATTTTATTTTATTAATAAATTATAATTATTACTTTACGTGAAATTCGTCGCTATTAAAGAAAATTCGATTTAATAATTTTTAAGCTCTTTTTTTCGCGAGTAATAAAAGAGATCGCGATAATATATATAAAGAAGATATATTTTTCTAGATCGACTATTAAGATTATTTATAAATCGACGAAAGCTTTTCTTTATCACATATTCGAAGATATTAATTTTTATATTATTTATACGAAGCGTATAACTTTAATAATTAAGAATATATAATTATAAAGAATAATTATAAATTCTTTTTATAATACGAAGAAAGAAGAAGAAAATTTACTATCGTAAAATAGATAGTAGATTACTATTATAATTAGTGTGCTAGTAATTCTTTTAATTATTAAATAAATTAAATATATTAATAATAGTAGAAATAATTCGCTAAGTTCTAGATAATTACGAAGATTTTTTATAACATAATATCAAATACGATAATAAGCTTAGCTTAACAACGTGATAATAAAGTGAAGTAATAATAATAATAATAATAAAGTAAAGTATAACTAGAATAATAGCTAGAATACTTAATAACGTGATAGTGAAGTAAAGTGATAGCTAGAATAATAATTAGAATACGTTCGCATGATTCTATATAGAGTAACTTCTTCTATATATAATATATTTCCCATATTCCTACATATAATATAAGATACCTCTACATATATTAGAAATTTCCCAGATTATTTATAATATTAGCACGTCTCCCAGATTATCCCTTAAAAATCAAATAATATAATCTTAATATTATATCATACCATGATATGATATCGACACCCCATATCCCAGACCATTCCAGACCTTTCCGACCCGTAACGAACGCTCTTAATAACGATAATATCACGTAAAGCGAGCGTGCTCTTATCGCCTAGACTTAGTCTAAATCTAATAATTTTATATTCGCTTTAATATCAATTATTTTTTATAATAATTAAGATATAATAATCTTAATTAAGAACTTTTAATTTCACGATTATATTAAATATATTAATATTTAATATTATTTCGTGCGCGAAAAAGTTATAAACGATAATATCGTCTTAAAATACGTTTTTATTAAAAAGTAAATCGTCGATAAACTTATTAAATCTCTATTTAAAGTTAAGTTTAATCTATTTTATTAAGTTCTCGATCTCGAATAAGTATATAAATATAACGCGTATATTAAATCTTAGAAATTCTCGATTAAATAGCGCTATTATTAAGTTTAATATTTAAAAATAATTCTAAGATATTACACTGAAAAATTATATTCGAATATATTTTTAATTCTCTTTTAATTAATAATATTTTAATAATTTTTAAATTAAATCTATTCTAAGACTTAATATTTTAGATAAAAATATTTCTCGACGAGAGTCTTAAAGACTAAGTTAAGATATCTTAGTCTCGAGAACGTATCTCGAAAATATATTAAAATCTTTATATTAAGATTTTAGATTTTCGCTTATTACTTTTACTTATTAAGATATCGAATTAAATTTCTATTAATTAATTCTATATTATTTCTTAAAGCGATTTATATTAAAATAAAATAAAAGTTAAAGCACTCTAAGATCTAAGATAACTTAAAATATTTTCCGTTAAGAGAATATAATTATTAAATAATTTAATCGTACGATATCGAGTATATATATTTTAGATACGCTAATATAATATTTAATACTTTTTATTTAAACTACGAAAGTTTTCTTAAAAAATTCGATTAGATTTAAATATTCTTAATACGCTAAGAGATATCTTCTTAAATAAAGACTCTAACACTCTTAAATTCTTAACGCTATAATAAGAATATATCTTATTCTCGTCTAAATTAATTAATTTTAAGAAAATATTAAAAATTCTAAAAAATTATAATTTAAAAGATAATCTATAAATTTAAATAAGCTTATAAGTTCTTATATTTAGATATATTTAAATTTTCGTATTTAAAATTCTTAGACGATACTTTTATTAATTATTATTCAAACTACAATTAAAAATAGAATCTTATATATATAACTAAGTTCACGATGAAAATTAGTTGACTATAAAACAATAATAATTTAACCTCTATTATTATTAAGGTTCTAGGCGTCTACTTAGATAATAATCGCGAGCACGATCGATAAATATTTCGTTTAGTTATAATAATATTATAACTCGTAATCGAGTTTATAATTATTATCGTTATAATAGATCTTTAACAATCTTATATAAGAAGTTAAATAAATAAAGTTCGCTCGAAATCTCAAATTAGATTACGTCTAAATATTCTTATAATATTATTCTTAGAGGGACTTTTTAAATAAAGGCGAATAAGTTAATTATTATCAAGTTAATTATCATCGAGTTAACTATCACCGAGTTAACTATTATCGAGTTAACTATTACGAGTTAACTATTATAAAGTTAATTATTACGAGTTAATTATTAATTAAATTGCTATATCTCTTCTCTCTATATAGACTATAAAAGTATTTTAAACTCTTAATTACTATAGCGCTAATAGTTATTAAAATTTAATCGCAATATCTTCTTACTTAATAAGAGCTAGTCTAAGCTAGCCTAAGCTCTCGAGATTATAATATCTATAATTCTTATTCCTCTAATACTCACTGCGTCTATAGCGCTTATTCTTATAATATTAATAATATTAATATCTATTCGCAATATATTAAGAGATCGCCTATAATTACTATTATTTTAGCACTTTTCTATTCCGCTATAATTCTCAAAAAGCCTAAGCGATTACTATAATGCTATACGATTCTTATTATAGATCTTCTTTCTCTTATATACTTATCGACTATATTATTATAAATTCTTAATATATATAAATTATATATAAAATAAAATTCTTAAAAAATCGCTTTTTTATAAAAAATAAATTTTTTTATATTATATATTAGATCGGATTTATGCATTATTAAATAACTTAGTCGTTTTTAGATTTCGATCTTATCGTTGTTATTTCACGATAATTATTCGACGCTCACCTTTACTATAGCTACCCGACGCTCTCACCGTCGCTACTCGACTTTTAAATTTTAATTTTATCGTTGTTATTTCACGATAATTATCCGACGTTTATCTTTATCGTAGCTATCCTACGCTTATCTTTACCGTAGCTACTCGGCGCTCTTATCGTCTTTATTCGGCATTCGACTATAGAGGGGTATTTTTTACTACATAGCGCTATTCGAGTGAGAGTGTCGAAATAATCAAGTTCGTTTTCACTCTACCTACTCGAATCTCGTCTAGCATAGTCTTGACATTATCATATCTAGTCTTATAGATCTATGTAGCAAGAAAATCAAGTGTTCTACTATCTACCTTTTTAATAATTTTAATAATAAATATTACTTTAAAGTATTACACTAGATATAGAATAAAATCTATACGACGCTTTTAATATAGAATACGAGAATAATTTAGAAAAATATTTAAATATCTATATAAAAGCGTCGATCGCTATATAAAAAATCTTCTTAATATAAGATATAGTTAGATTAAAAGAGAGAAGAAAGTAGATTATAATTATAAAGTATAATCGAATAATTAGACTAGAACGATAGACGATTAGAATTTAATAGTATAGATCGTGCGTATTAGAATAAGAAGAATCTTAGTAAAGAAATAAAAGAATAGTTACTTCGAAAGACGAAGTATTATAATCGCGATGACGAGCGTCTTAATTAGAGAATAACTAATAAGAAGAAGATAATAATCGATATATCTAGCGATACTAGCGATAAGAATAATAATTAAAATAATAATAATAACGCTAGCACTAACGACGAGAGTAGTACTAACGATATTTCGAATAATCTAAAGAATAACTCTACACCTCCACTAGAAGAACCAGTATTCATCTCTTCAGCAGTAGAGAATAACTCTACATTCTCACTAGGCGAGTTAGAAGATTCCGAAGGGTCGTCGCAACGAGATAGCTAATTAGAAGACTTATTTCTTTCTTCGTAAAGCGTATAGTTCTTCGTAAATACTCTAATGTCTAGTTATTCAAGTTGAAGTTAACTAAATTATATTTCATAGAGAATACGTATGTATAACGTGATATAGTCGCGACTACTACCTAGAAACCTAATAGTATAATTGTAAGTATCGTAGTTATAAGACTACTCTCACTTATAGAGTCTATAGTGGATAGATATTATAAAAGATAAAGAAAGATTAAAATTAGAAGAACATAATAAGACTTTTCGTTATACTCGCAAAGTTCGATATATATTAACAATTCTAAAATAATACTAATAAATTTAAAATTACGAACTTAACGAACTCTACGGAAATTCGCTTTTAGTATAGTTAGTAAATTTATATAATTTTTAGCACGATTTCCATAGAATTCGTTAAGTTAATAACTTTTACTTTACTATTAGTATAATTTTAATATAGTTAGTAAATATTACTTACTATACTTACTATTAATATTAGTCACGTAACTTAATTCTATATTTAGCTCTATAAGTTTTTTTTTTTAATCGGCGATAAGATTCGATAACGATATATAGCGACGACTCTTAATATTATCTCGAAATAGATCTCGAGATCGAAAGTTTTAAATTAAATTCTCGCGAAGATAATACTCGAAGTAGTACTCGAAGTAATGCGTAACGTATATTATTAAATACTTGCTACGAGATATTACGAGAACTTTACGTATAAAATTTAAAATTATTTCACTTATTAAATCGTGCTAATTATACTACTAGTAACTCTATTTGCTAAATTTTTAAGTAATTACTAACTTGGTTAAATTTTATCGATATAGATGAATAAGATTAATTAGACTAAATTAAGCTAAAACGTGCTAATCGTGCTAACTTAGAGAAAATCCGACGTAAATAACTTTTTAAGAAATGTCGATGGATTAACATTTCGAGTTAGCGACTTAGCTTTAAGGCTAAGCTAGTGTTAGGTCGAGCCGTACGGGTGCCTGTGGGGTGCGCCGTATGGGCTTCATATGGGCAAATAGGGTGCGCCTTCTATGAAGCGCGGCACCCGAACCCATGAGTTATATTTTTGACTTTATGGTACAATTGGAAAGCGCCCTTATAGCTAGGTTTGAATTATTTCTTTTAAATTAGACTGCTAAACCTTCATAACACTATTCTAGTAGTATCTACTAATGATAAAGCTCTTTAGAAAGCCTCGCTCTTGAGCCTTAAATTATTCTTTGGAGCTCTATTACTATGGCCTGATTTCTTAGGAGGAGCATCTGGTGATCTCTTATAACTAATAACGGATGACACTTCTTGTTGAAAAACTATACGACCGAAAGTACACCGAGATGAACGACACCTAGGCTTATGGGGGAACTCTACGGGGAGATGTATATTATTTTATATATCCTTTGCAGGGTCAAAAGAGAATAATGAAACAGATCGATGATTGTTGGAATTTGGCACTACTCAGCCCTATCGCTTGTATGTAGTCAGAGTTTTCAGTAGCTACAAACCATCCGTCACCCAGATTTGCAACAATGATTGTACCTATTGCACGAGATAACTAAACAAGGTTAGAGTTAACGGCGGACACCTGGCCTTAACCCTAATCTAGATTAGATCGGCTAGGATAGCGCTAGGTGATCACTCGGGGGGTTTGATTGTCTTCAAGTCGCGTCCATGATGCCAGCTTCTCTGGGCGAAACATAAGGTAGATAGCGAATGGTCTGGGGCGACGGCTAATCTATTTCCGTCACCAGTCTCTGAACACCACTGTTCATCTTTGAGGTGTGCCTTAAAGAGCTTGCGATATGATTGGTCCCCGAAGCGAGGAACGAGTGTAGAGCTGGCCCAATGCCATCCCTCCCTGTACAAGAGTCTGAATCCTGAGACTACACTGTTCATGCAAATCTTGGCACTGTATCATCCACGGGAAGCTTCTCGTTATATCTACGATGGCATCGCCTTACGCTGCCTCATGGGCGGCACCAAAACACCGAGACTCACCAATCACCGACAGCGCTGATTGGTGGGTGGAACCGATTCCCACATGCAGCTAACATCTGCAGCCCTGGCCCTCGAGGAGTGGGGTTAGTCATGTAGCAGCGTAAGCAGGGTTGCCTGCGTATCACTTGTTTGCTCGTTTGCGCATCAACCATCAGATTGACATTAAATTCAAGAAGTTAAAATGTCAGATACAGCGAACGACCTTGCCAGTGGATCTCAGGACCTCGCTGCCCTTCTCGGACTCTTCTGTACCGACGGCGTGGAAAGAAATGCATTGGCGAACAATTTTGGATGGGGCACCGTCGTGGCGTCTTCCCTGTCGCTGCTTGGAGTTCTGGGCCTGGTGAAGAGCTCCATCAAACTGGCTTTGGGCCTAAAATATTGCCAGCAAGCAGGCTTCAACCTCGATTCGTTACGCGGAATCTATGGTTACTTACCGGGCGAGTCGCCTGCCACGGGATCGCTCCTTGAATGTGGTGTACTCCTGATAAAATTATCCTCCTCTGAAATGAGCATTACTAAAACAAAAAGGTAGATTTATTTGAAGTCTTTGAAATTCTCTATGGTGGGGTCGAGGTGCGAGTTGAGATGTGGGAAAGATGAGAAGAAAATTGCTCTTTACCTGCAACACACGCCAGAAGCAATATTATATTGGTGGTACCTATGTGCCCTAAAGACATACGCCGTATCTCTATAGACTTCTGACACCGGTGATGCTGACTTTTAAATCTTGAGAAGGTACTACAGTGGGGCTAGAACCCCAATTGTCAATTATGCTGGAAGTTCTGGGAATCTTTGGGATCACCAGATCGCTATCAATCTCGGGAACCTTGAAGGCGAGAAGGCATGGAGACAGAGCCCGATTTTGATTACTACGGCACTAGTCGTCTGTTCTGGGCTGACGAGCTGGCTCCTCGAGATTGTCCATGCAGAGTGGTATGCTATTTTCTACGATTGGGTTCCGGCTCTTGTTTCGAGAATAAAATAAACGCACCGAGACGTAAAAGATCAGTCGTTAACGCGGTGAGATATTCCGAAGAAGCAACTTTACTAACTCGAGGTCTTCAACAGGACATGGGTGAAATTCATTGCAGTCCCTGGGCTTCATGCCTGTCTGTTCTTTTTAGTGGGGCTTCCTCTATATTATGACAGACAAGTTAATCGCCCAGCAAAGCGAATGACTCTCGACAATTGGGACGCCCTACATCTAAATGGCACACCCGCCGTTGAAAAGACACTTAATCTCCTCCAAGTTGACCATCGAGATCGTGAGATAGATATGCTCCATGTTTGGGGAATTACTGGATTCCTGGAATCATATACTACCAAGGGTTGCTTGATTATTTTGTCTATATTCGCGGCCACTGCCTATGTCTGTCAGTACGCGATCATCAAAGGCGTAGGTTCTTTTTCCGAATCTTGACTAACTCACTCCCTACAGGTCATGGCCACCTTTCATCAAAGTTTATGCTAACATGAAGTCTGTGTAGGCTTCAAGCACTCAGGCACTTATCTGGCTTGGCTGCCAAGGTGCGTTAGCAGCAGCTCGCCTAGCATACTGGGTTTTTGACCCTTCTTTTGATGATTCGACTGTGATAGACTCAGAGTATGTAAGGCTAAATGTGACGGGATCTGAGAGGTATGTATTTGAAAGCATTTTTTCGTCGTCCTCAGCTGTACACGATCCAGGTGCTAACAGTCCTGATACCTGTATCACGACTAGCCTCTATATCAACACTAGGGACCCAGGCTTATTCTGATTCTCATCCAGGCTGACAATGAGTGAGCTGATTTGCAACTTCGCCTTTAGCGAGCACCCCATAACAATCCCCGCTTGGGCTCTCGACTACCTCCTCACCCAGCCTCTGCGAGACCTCTTCAACAGCGCGGCCTCCAGAGCGAAACATGACATCATCCCACTTGATGCTGAAATTTGCGCTCTGCGCCATCTAGACATTGGGAGGATCATTCGCCGACGTTGGATACGGGACAACGACGACGCCCATCACCTAGTCGTGTTGGGTCTCTATCGAGACAGAAATGGCTCCGTTTTCCCGTTCATTATGATCGAAGCGAGTTATACAGCGACGATGACCGAGCCTGTGGGTGAGAGAGCCTGCTTTATAGAAGCACAGTGGCCAGAGCGATTGTCTGGGACGACCATCTGTTCAATCTGTACGATGTTTGTGATTGACAAACAGAGCGGACAACGTCTGCATTTGAGGTCGCATCTTTCAAACGTACGTCTCCAGAAGCTTTCACTAGGTTGTCAGGTGAAGGCAGAAGCTTCAAGATTTGCGCTTCGGGAGCAGATGAGGGTTTACTTTTCTGTCATGCGCTTTCAGAACGGGCATATTTTAGCACCTCTCCGCTGCTTCGATAGTATCAGAGCTAACTTAAGGAAATCACATAGGACTGCGATGACAATTGCTTATGGAACAAGATGCACGCGGGTGATTACGCCGACGAAAACACTTGGAAGTATATCGATGATAGATCACGGGTGTGCAGGTATCTTCAAAGTATTAGTGTCGCTGAGGATGATAGCTTTGATCTGAAGAGCACGCCGGGATGGGAAAATTGTGTGAATGTTGGGGGACCGCAAGGTAAACAACGTGGGAAGCAACGACCTCGAATTCTGGACTATAGAACAGGCCTTCAGCAGGTTCGAGACTATCTTGAGGAAGGATTATCTAAACATCATTACTACGTGAAGAATGCAGCACGCTGGCTTCGTGGACAAATAACTTGGCCTACCAGGAAAGGCAGAGAACCGCCGGGAGATGACGATAATCAATTACCTGTAGCAGCGGGCAAGGTGTAAGACCCGCATCTTCCTCTCGCAGAGCCTAAGACTTTGTCGTCTCAACGGCTCTCAACGAGCAGCAGTCATCTGGCAGCCTACCCTCTCTCAGAAACTGGCCAGTTCAGGGAGTCTGACCTTCTGCTCAACCAGTAGTGAGCGATGTAAGTTCAGCGCAAATGAATTCGGATGCCATTTTAGCATAAGGAACTCCGTGAGCGTTATCGGCGTCCGCCGCATCTACTCAGATTCCAAAAAGTTTAATCTTATTATGACTAGTTATAAAATTCAATATCTCTCTAATTGAGTTGCTAGGGGCTACGTCCTAATGACCTTTCGCACCCCTGGGTGTCTGCTTATGTACCCATTTTTTTGAATGCCAAATCGTCTGCCAACAGTAAATCTCAATCTTCAGACTTATCCAGGCATGCTCTGTTCTGGAAAACAAGTCGAAGCTGACCTGGACTTGCCGTGAATCGGTCTACCATGTCCCGTTCCACGGCTCTACCGTCCTCCCCCGGCGCGTATGTGACGTCGTATTCCGAAGCAAGGAGAGCTAATACATATCTCATCTCCGAGTACGCCAGATTCTTGCCGATACAGTAGTATCGACCCGAATGTGTCAGTCAGCGTTTTGGACAGAAATCGAACGCCAAGTTCAGAAGGAGAGGAGGATGGAAGGCCGACCTAGCGCAAACGGAGCAAAGGCTCTTCTATCCCTGATCATCTCCGGCCTGCTGTACCAGCGCTCAGGAATGAATTCGTTGGCTTTTTCAAAACACGATTTAACTATGAGTCTTTTTTTTTAGCAGTCTGCAGCGCATTCATAAGGGTTACTTACGCCTTGCGAGAGTGTAGCGAGGTGCACAAATGATGGTGTTGCCTGGCACGAACCGACCAGATACATGGGCGCCTTCGGGTGGTGCGTGGCGTAGACCACCCGTAGGTACCGCGGGGTGCAGGCGGAGCGTCTCGTTGATGGTTCCATTCAGGTGTGGCAAGTTTTGAAGGTTTTGAAAGTCGTGTATTGATTCAGTTGAATCCAACTCTTGCTGGATTTTCTTTAAGTGCCGCGGGTTCTGGGCTAAGCCTAGAATATACACACCAAGGTCATTGCTACTGTGTCGCTATTCGGCCGGTTAGAGAAAAAACAGTCTTGTTCCCATTTGTCTCCATCTCACCTCCCAGCAAGGATCATGGCTATTGCATCCCCGTATAAAGTGTTTTTGTCTTTGGTAAGTCGGCCGTGTTTGGCAGACCAGCTAATCATATATGAAGACACCTGATAATTAGTCCGCGTTCGTAACGCATGGTGGCAGTCTTACATCCGGCTCTTCAACAACGCGCTATACAACGCTTAGTCTTAGCTAAGATATTCTCGCCATTTCATGGGACATCATTACCTTGATTCGCTCATCCATGCGATTCGTGCACCATGCCACCATGGCTTGGAAATCTCGTACAATGCGGAGGACAGGTATGTCGAATGCAATTCGCACCAGCCAGGGTACTGGGGTGAAAGGTCCCACGAGTGCAAGTCCCGACCGGAGCATTTGTATGCTATAATGCCAATGCTTGTTTTTGAGCATACCGAACGACTTTGAGAAGGCGAATTGTCCCATGACATCGAAACTGAACCAATAGAAGTATTGATTGATGCTGATCTCCTCTCCGACATTCTGTGTAATGGCTTGCTCAAGTTGTATCGAGTATGTTTTGACTTGGTTTTCATACGTTTTCAATGCTGTGAACCAGTGAGCCCGTATCTTTCGCACGGTAAAGGATGATCCGACAAACATTTGGTCATAAAGCCTTGATCCCAGATGCGCCTACGATGTTCATGTACAACTTTACTTCGATGGGTGTTCAGCCCAGAGTATGGTCGCAAGTTGTCGTACCAATCGGGTTTGCTGAAGGGATTTTTCGATCCTTCAAGGATCTTGGAAAGAACATTAGGTTCAAAAACTGTGAGTTCGTTCGGTCCTACTTTTCATTTAGACGGTCCCAATCCTTTCATAACAGGTGTTACTCGTACCAGTACGGACAAAGCTCCCATACTTTGCATACAATCTTTCCATCAGAAGATGATTCTTCGAATCGTAGCAGTGTGCCACGTGCCATAACTTGGAAACGCGGGCTAAAACTGGGCCTGGAAAGTCATGAAGTGGATGGAAGAAAAGGCGATTGGCAATCATGCTCCCCCAAAGGCACAGCGCATATACACCACAGATTATTGAACCTGATACAAACGCCTGGCGCCATGCAAGATGCGCGTGTTTGCTTCATACAGTATAATGGCAGCGTAAGAAAGCAAGTAGAATTTGAGCAGACCCGTGGCTCGCAGATGCCATTCCCCAGAAGCGAAGACAAACCAGTGAGACAGTAAGCCCGCAATACCAGATGCAAAGATCTCCACTTCCATGTTGCGATGGGCTAGCATCGTCGTGGCGTAGCAACTAGGCTTGGTCTGAAGGCAGCTTGGATGAGGACTACACGGCGAATTTTATGATTAACGGCAGGATCGACCTACCAAACCTTAGAGGCGCTCGGCCACAATTTCCCTGGCACATATGGATTGTGATGAGGCCATACACTCCGGACGAAAATGCAATTCTAAAGCGGCGAGCGGTGTTTTCCAAAGCACTAAAACGCCAAGCCTATAAAAGTCATTATTGCAAGACCACACTGGGCCCGGGTGATAACGAGCATTGACTTGGCTATTAAGAAATGCCGGTCAGGTGAGCACATAAATATGCAAGGTTTGCATGAGCTGTGATAGATTGTATTCCATGACGTGCATCTGTGGGACCAATCAAGTAACTTGATGGACGCGTCTTGTGTCGTAGCTCGCTGTCTTATCTTCCCATCAAATGCACTCCCACGGAGAAAGAAGGAAGGATTCTATGCACGCTCGCGGTGTTGCAGCGTTTGTTATATACCCTAGCGCCTGCTACAAACGGGCACCCCCAATACGTTTGGGGTTACCTTCCTATTGGTCCTCGTACAATCATGAAAGAGGCACACACACACACACGAATAGCAGACAATTACGAGCCTTTGAATTAAATACACGGTGTTAAGCCCCATCCTACGATGCTCTCTGTTTTACTCGGCCACGGAACATATCGCGCGATCTCGAAAGGTCGTACGCATCCTGAAATGAATATATCTACAGCATTCTCTTCCAAGGAGTTATACCCTCGTTATTCCGCCTAAGATGTATCGCTATCATGTTCAAAAAATCCTATATAATCTGAGAACACTATATCTCTTCACTGTCGACGATTTCATCAGTATCGTATTACCAAACACTTCGTGTGGTGTTGCGCTTCCTCTAGCTAGCGGCCTTCTGCACCGGCCTGCTACGATCCGACACATCATGCCAAGAGTCCCTTTGGTCATATTTTGGGTCTGGGCCAATCTCCTGTTCTTCAATATGTCCAATCAAACTCAGCCTGGAGCCATCCTCGAGGCGACCAATCGCCTCTGGACGCGTTAGCGTACAGTGTGTTCAACATTACATTAGCGCAACAAGACTTGGGCTCTTCTGTATAAGTCTCGCTTTTGGGGGGACCTATCCCAGCCTGTTACTTCAGTTGCTGACTTTCTGGTACAACGACCTCAACGGCGGCGAAGTATGGCTATCCCGGAATTTCCTCAACGCTGGTGGATACCTTTGCTTTACCGTAGGGGCAATGCAGGTGGCTAGGGGATCTCAGCAATTCGATTTCAGCAATACGGGGTTAAAATGGCTTGGTTGGACATCAGCTATCATTACTTGTACCATGCAGATACAGGATCTCTACGACCAGGAAGGCGATAGATTGCGGGGTCGAAGAACCATACCATTGGTGTTTGGCAATGCAATCGCTCGATACAGCATTGCGATTCCAGTCCTCTTCTGGTCATTTGCCGCTCCGGCTTTCTGGACTCTTTCCATCTTTGACTTTCTTCCTTCGGTGACCCTCGGCACAACCATTACAACGCGATTATTAAGGAACGGAAAGGGGAACGTCGCATACGATAAGGTGACTTTCGTCTACTGGAATGCATGGCTAATCTCCATTCATATGCTTCCGGTATGGGCGCAGCTATTCGGTCTTGATTCGTGATACTGGTTCTGGAATGGCTCTGGACTTCTTTAGTTAATGGACATCAAGTAGGCGCTATGATAAGTTCATCTGTCACGACAAGTTTTTGGAAGAAAAGAGTGTGCATCAAAGTCTCGGTTGAACTTACCCTTCTAAGGCGACCTCAGACACTTTGGCCATACCAGGTCTGCATTAGCGCTTGATTGACTGGCTCAAGGTCTGCCATTGTCCTGCTTGCTTGTACACTAGCCAGGGTTTGATATTTGGTAGTTGGTCCACAGGATGCCATCAATGAAAAAAAGTTGAGCATCTTCAGAGCAGGTTTTGATGAAAGCTCTTTCACATTTGTAGCATCGAATGTCTGAAGCTTCTTGACTTATTGCGAGAGAGGGACGACCTGGACGCCCGGTCCGCAATATTGCTCTAGAGACGGAACGAATTCGTGCCATGGCACAGGCCGAGGATTGACAACGTGGTAGTATTTTGGTGTGTGCGATAATTCTCCCAGATCCCCAAATGCTAGTTCAGTCACGACCTTCGAGAATATATCAACAGGGATCCAGTCAACGGGTGGTAGATCTGCAGGAATAAGACCAATGGATTTTGATGTCTTCAACTTTGACGGTACTAGTTCCTGTTGGGTCCAATTGGATTGGCTAGCCGTCCTAGCGCCTCCAACCTGCCCGACTCGAAGGATAGTGACGGGAACTTGAGACTCCGAGGCTGCTTTGTCCAGTAGACGTTCGGAAATCTGCTTTGACTCACTATAGCCGATGCTCAGCGCGGCCCCCAGATCCTCGACAGGCGCCTCCGGTATACCTGTGCCGTTTTTGTAGGCCGGGTTCCAGGGGCCAACAGAGCTGATCGAAGATAGAAAAAGGATCCGGGGCCGGCGGGCACTCGCGATAGTCCAGTCAATCATTGTCCGGATACTTTGGATGTTCTCCGCAAATGAGGATAGGGTTTGATTGAAATCTACCTTCCATGCCGTGTGCACTATCATGTCGCATTCCTCAGTAATGTTCGCAAAGCTTGAAGAGTCGAGACCGAGGTTTTCGAGGCCGTAATTTACGGTGATGAACGTCAATCTTGCATTATCTGGAACATTGCCACCATCACGCTGTGCATAGCTATCATGCCACTGCTGTTCTGCTATGGGTGAGCGGTTCAAGCAGAAAACCCCCGAAATCATCGGATTACGAGAAAACTCGTCCAATAAATAGATTCCCAAAGTTCCCGTCGTGCCAGTCAAGGCGACGGAGAGCCCTTGAGGTCTACGAACGGATGCCGGAGGCATCCGCGAAAGCGCCATGGAGCTTGCAAATCTCTCGAAGGTTTCTGACAGTCTTGCTAGGCGATCTTTCTTCTGTTCTTTCTTCTGTGGAATTATTCCATGATTTAGAAAAGCTAAAACAAGCTGTGAAAGCTGACTTATAGTGGGATTATTGTAGAAAGTTTCCGCCGATAGCCATGAAATCTCCGAAGGAGTTCTGTGGGGCGGCAAACTGGATCTCAAAGTCTCCACTGCCTCTGTCGTCTTCAGGGAGTCTAGACCTGAAATGTAGAGGTTGTCGGAATCCTTGAGCTCGGCTGCATTTAGCGTTGATTGAAGTATCGAGCGGATCAGCTTATCTGTTGTGTCTGATGAAAAGGCAGTCGCAACCAAGGGCGAGGGCTTTGTGGAAATTCGCTCGGGTCTTCTAGAGTAAAGGTCTCCGATCTCCTCGGCGTAGGCATTTTCGGTCAGTTTTCGAACAACAGTGCCTTTCCCGGCGCGGACGAGAGGCTTGTCAATTTTAGCGAGCAATATCATTGAGCGGACAATGCGGTCGTGCCCTGGCATATTGGTTCTTGCTAACTCGACGGCAGGCCAGACTTGGTCAATCAATTCATCATCACTTTTACTATTTGCATTGTTCATCTCGAGTATTAGTGCTGGCTGGAAACGGTTCTGGCCTGCCACCAGAGCCCCACTTATCATTGGTAATGCCTGTAGTTGACTCTCCATGGGTACTGGATTCAGTTTCTCGCCATTTGAAAGTACAAGGATGTCATCTCTGCGTCCGTGAAAGCGCCAAAGGTTTTTCTTCGTAGGGTGCGGTTTGAAAAGATCCTTGGTATGCCATTCCTCCACCCCCGGGTAATTGTGGTTCAGCGCTACGCTTTCTTCCATGGTTGCGTCTGCAAACACTACTAGCTCGAAGGCATCATCATCGGACGGCCGGAATTCGAGTCTCGTCTTGGGATGAAACTCCATGGATGACCAATCTTCGGACCGTGGTACAAGTTGCCTAATCTGTCCCACCTCGGTTGAGCCATAGAATTGGCAGATCGCCGTGACTCTGCTGATTTTGTCTCCTGTAGCTTGAGACAAGGGGCCACCAGCATAGCACACGATCTCTAGTCTCTTGAAAAAGTCGAGACCGTTTGGCTCATGAAGTAGTTGCTCTACCACAGAGGGTGGTAGAATACAGCCGCGAATTTTTTGCTGCTTCATAATGTCTGCCACGAGTGCTCCACTCGGAGGCCGGAGTGGTGGCCCAAAGACGGGAATGGAAGTGGTATATAACGGTACTACGACCTTGTTGAAAAGGCCGGCAAGATGAAAAGGGGGGAATGGTTCGTATATTCGACCAGGAGTACCGTCAAAATCCCAAGTGGTGAGACCGTGGTTTTTCCGTCCTGCCACATTGGGAAAATTGCGATCGTTGTCCAGGATTGTAAAGATACCATGCGTCATGAGAACAGGTCTGGGCAGCCCCGTGGAGCCTGACGAGTGTGGAACAACAACAGGCTGTCGAACAGCTTCATCAAACCGGGGACGGAAAGGGAATAGTGGAGCCTCAATCTCCAGTAGGTCGTTCAGAGATTCGATGGCTGCACTCTTCAGCCCTGCCCTTGAGGCAGCCAGTCCGTTGACCAGTGATTCCATCTCTGTAGTATAGAAGACCTTGAAGGAGCTAGTCTGCTCCATCAGAAAGATATTATGGCTATTGGATTCCGAGGGGATGGAAAAAGAACCCGATTCTAGTGATTAGCGACAATGGAGAATCACAACAGAGAGCGAAATCACCTTATAGCCACATTTCACCGCAGCATAAAAGACGATATTGTACCGAAGATCAGGGATACCGATATAGGTCAAAGTTTCGAAGTCGTGGTGAGGCTTAGATCCGAAGACAGTCTGCAACCTGTATGCTGTGAAGTTCACGGCGTTGGCCACCTGATGAAATACAACATCTTGAAAGCCCCTTGAGAGGTCGTTGGACCTCGCAAGCGCCGCGAGCACCCTCTGCGGACTGGCTTGGGCCTCGTCGTCAAGAAGACAGGGAAGGAGTCTCCTCCCATAGTACGGCTGCGCCTTGCTGTTATTCTCGTCCGGCATGGTATAGCGCAGCAAATGGTACGCTTTGGCTAAAGTGAGGAACCGGAATGCTCTCTACGGAATGCGTGCAAGGGTGGATACAGTTTTTCCATTCTTTTTGGTATCAGCCATTTTTAATCCCTCGTTTCAACATACTGTATGTGTACATAAGATGCACTAATTGTTTGAGAACAAGTAGGGACGGAATATGGAGCCGAAGCGGGTACAGACTACAAAGAGTACTCCGTATCGTGATTTTTAGAAGGAGCTGGTGGCTTGGAGAGGTCGCAGACTCGCAGGTTTTTCACACACGCCAGAAGGGTACACCCACTCGATCAAAACCCCCGCTCGATCACCTACTTCTGGTACTAATTTTACCCTATATTATTAACGCAATAGGATTAGATTACCTGACTTTAGTACTTGGGTGATCTGATCGAGTCCCTCCCAAGAACCTTGCATGGTGCATAGTAGTAATTGTATATGCAGTGATGACCTTTTAGCACCCTTGATCAGTACTCCGGAACCATCGGTACTTTTCCGCAGCCGCCCAATGATGATTAATCAGGTACGAAAGTATAGCTTTTCTACTGCTTGTCAATCGTCGTGCAGCCACCACCATTGATAATGCAACCATAAATGCCGCTTGGAACCTACTTTATCCCGCATACTGGGTATTCTGCATTCGACTCTTTCCAGATCCATCACCATGCTCTCCTCCCTTGATGCTGACAGGCTTTGTCGTTCCTGCTTGCCACGGCATACCACCCAGTCCCACAGTTCCCCGGGCCGCAGCTACGAGGCAACACTTTTCCGTGAGTCGGCTAGTCCGATGAGGCCTCCTAGGTGATGACGTGCAGGTTCTTGGTCCTAGAGGGGACCAAGCTGAACGCGATCCCACCTCACTGCATGAAAGAACGCCTCGCAAACTCCGACGCCCAACCTGTCCGATTTTCGACGCAATTGTAAGGCTAAAAAGATCTGATGCTTGTGCTCGAGGCAGATGTGTGCCATTCCCTCCGGACTATACTGTCCAGCCTATGGGGCCACGTGCTAGACAACCACGCTGCCTGAATCGCTCCCTAAATAAAAGACAGCAATTCTCCATTCTCCAACCTCAGCGTCAATACTTTCATGTCTTTTAAAACCCAATAATCAACTTTCAAACTTGCTGGGCTGGTTGGAAACCTTCAGATACCATGACATTCGGAAACACAGCAGCGACTTCACCTCCCAATGGAGTGGAGTCAAATCTGATCGACCCTCCATCTCTCTTTCCCGTTATCCTAGCCGCTGTCGTGGTGTGCAGCTCCCTGACAACTCTCTTCGCTGCTGCACGGCTCTTCACGAGATGGATGACATCCACATGGGCCCTGGAAGATTGTAAGTAGGCCACGGACTTGCTTGATAGACGAGAACAGCCAATAATTATATCCGTAGATCTTCTGACGCTGGCGTGGGTAAATATTACCCTTGTTCCCTGATGACGACTTCCCCCAAGTATCAACTTGACGGACGAGGACAACTCATAATCAACAGGCTCTCAACATGGCGTACGATTATTTGTTTCTATTCTCAGGACAGATTGGAACGGGGCGTCATCTCTGGGATGTTCAAGCGGTAGATACTAAGAATACTTTCAACGTATGTCCTTGATACCCGCAGTTCTGCAACTAGGTCATCTTTTGAGAGCTAATTTGGAGTAGTTTAGCTGGATTCTCTCACTCTTGTACTGCCCGATGATATGGATAGCTAAGAGCGCGCTCCTTTACCAATTGATGCATATCTTTGCGCCGACTAGGATGGGTTTCGTTTACTGGTCTATCCATGCGCTACTTTGGGGCAATCTGGCCTTCTACATAATCGCCTTCCTTGTCACCATGTTCGAGTGCATTCCTCTAGACAAGGCTTGGAATCCCAAAATCAAAGGTGGCCATTGTATCGACCTCCACGCGGCGTATTTAGCCGCTGGTGCGGTCAACGTCGTTTCCGATTCCTTGATCTTGTTACTGCCAATGTTAGCTATATGGCGTTTGCGCATGTCGCCAAAGCAAAAAATTGGAATCTCAGCAGTATTTGCCACAGGCTTCCTGTAAGAGCACTCTAAATTTCTATCGAGTCCAAAAAGGCATACTCTGATGATATTTCAACTAGTGCTTTTGCCTCAAGCATCTGTCGCCTTGCTTACTCAACTAGAGTTTTGACAAGCCGGGATGCAACCTATATTCCTGTTCAAATTGGCATGTGGACGTGAGTTCCCTTTCAACCACTCACTACTATAGACTGCTTGGCTTTAGCTAACACGATGAGGGTCCAACAGTCTTGCAGAAGCAGCCACCATCATTCTATGCACTTGCTTCCCCGTTATGCCTCGCTTTGCACAGCTCATGCTCGTGCTCAGCAAGCCGAAACCCTCACGAGACAACGAGTCAAACCCCTCACCCCCAGCAAGTGGGACCACTTTGGATGGGGCAGCCACGCCTTTGGGCTTGCGTCTAAATGGATCGGAAGGATGGAGCAAAAGAGGAGACGCCATGGCTCCGCCAAAGAAATTGTACATACCTTTAGGGGAACATGAGAAGGAGAACAAGTCTCGCCCATACCACTCGGCTGGACGTGGTGGTATTGAGCGGACAGTTAGCATCGAGTTGACATCACGCGCGTCACCTAGTGCATGCCTGTAAAATAGGAAAGGAAAGAGAAAGAGAGAGAGAAGAGGAGGGGGGGAGGCGTTTGGGTGTGGGATACCGGGGAAGTATCTTCAACTTGTTTGTTTCAGATATAAATCGTGATAGATCTAGATAATTTATTGGTGCCACGCATTGAGTTCGTCCCTCGCTTAGTGCTGATCGCTTTTTGATCATGCTTAAAGGTATTGTGCAATGTGTTACAGCCGAAGTTTCTTCCTTTTGCACATGATTCTGAAGGAATAGAGCTTTCCGTGACCTCGAAAATACTTAAACACCTTATCATGTAGCAGAAGAGATTCCTTACAGGAAGGATAAAATTAGAGTTATGAGTTCGTAGTTTCGTTTAGTATAATTTTTGGATGCCTCTTTTTGAGATTTATAGGGTAACTCTTTTTCTATAAATCTACGTTTGTACATACAGCGTGCGTGAGTAATTAACCTAGTCAGAAAAGATGTTTGTATTTCAGCCCTACGGGTGGCCCGCAGTGAGGATGAACCCTTCTAGCCCTAACATTTGCGTCTCCCTTCGATAAAATAAAAAACCGCGTTAACGACAAACCGCAACCTTGAACCGCATCTCAACCATCCCACCAACCACCTACCCGCCAACCCCCCCCAAGCTCAGCCCAGCTCAGCTTCCCACCTTACCCGCTACCCTCTAACCCCCTACCCACTAACCCCCTACCCACTAAAAACACCACCACCACCACCATGTCCGCAGCAGCAGGAGGAGGCTCCGGCCCCACCGCCAAAGCAACAACCACAACCGACACCTCCTCCACGCCAAAAGAGCAGCAAAAGCCCGCCGCGGCGCTGGAGGAGGACGACGAGTTTGAGGATTTCCCTGTTGATGGTACGTCCGCTTTTCTCCCTTTTCCCCGTGCCTTCTTTTCTTCTTCTTCTCCTTCTCGTGGTACTTGAAATATAAGAAAGAAAGAAAGAAAGAAAGAAGGACGAGCATAGCAAAGGGGAAGGACACCATGGCTGATCCCCCACTTGCACACATGACAGACTGGGCGCCCGAAGACAGCGAAGTGCCTCCCGGCCAGGAGGGCGGGACGACGCATTTGTGGGAGGAGAGCTGGGATGATGACGACACGAGTGAGGATTTTTCGAAGCAGTTGAAGTGAGTTTATTTTTTTTGAGGCTTTGTTTGGGGGTGGTGGATGGATGGGATGCTGATTGTGTGTGTGTTTGTTGCAGAGAGGAGCTGGCGAAGGTGAAGGGGGGGAAATAGAGGTGCTATTGGTGGGGGGGGGGGGAGGGGGGGAGGCATTCATGGCGTTTTGGGTTGTATATTTGGATGGAAGGAATCACCTACAACGGACGATGGAGGAGGGTTCTGGCGATTGATATGCAGCAAAAAGATGAGGGATAGAGATGGACGGATGTTGTGGTGCTATATGGGATCTATTGAGGCTCGCTGGACGGAAGAAGACAGCTATCTACAAGAAGAGGAGATCATAAGCCAATGTCGTCCCGTCATATCCTTTTCCACCCATCATTCTTCAGAGCCTCGGTTCGTTCCCTTCTCCGCATCAGAGCTCTACCTGCAGCAAAAATCGTGCCGATAAGAGCTCATCTACTTACCCCTCGGCTTCTCCGAGAGCGCACTAACGCCCGGCAGCTCCTTGCCTTCGAGCAACTCCAGACTAGCTCCACCCCCGGTTGAGACATGACTGAGCTTGTCCTCAACCCCGTACTTGGCCGCCACAGTGGCTGTGTCTCCACCCCCAACGATGACAATGTTCCCCTTTTGTACTGCGTCCGTCGCAGCCTCCATAACCATCTTTGTCCCATTCGCAAACGGTTCCATCTCAAAGACGCCTGGGGGTCCATTCCACAACGTCGTCTTGGCTTCAGCGATTGTTTTCTTGAAGAGCTCGATGCTCTTCTCGCCGCAATCGAGTCCCATCCAGCCGTCTGGGATACCCTCAGAGTCGGTCGCGTAGCCGGTTTTGGCATCCTTGTCGAACTTGTCCGCCGTCACGTAGTCGCAGGGTAGCACCAGCTTGACACCATTCCTCTTCGCCTTCTTCACTAAATCGCCTACCGTTTTGCTGCCTTCCTCATCGAACAAGCTGTTGCCGATCTTGACATCTTCGAGCGTCTTTTTGAAGGTAAACGCCATGCCGCCGCAGATGATCAAGCTGTCCACTTTCGAAAGCAGGTTGTCAATCAGCTGGATCTTATCCGAGATCTTTGCCCCACCAAGTATGGCCAAGAAAGGTCGTTTGGGCTTCTCGAGCGCTTGGGCGAAGTAGTCCAATTCCTTCTTCATCAAGAATCCCGATGCTTTCTGTGGCAGCTTCACGCCAATCATGGAGCTGTGACCGCGATGTGCGGTACCGAATGCGTCATTGATGTAGACATCGCCCAGCGCCGTTAGTCCCTTGCGGAATGCGTCCACAGCTCCCTTGTCCGCCTTGACCTTCTTTCCCTCGCTATCCTTACTGCTCCCTTCCTCTTCGGCATGGAATCGCAGGTTCTCCAACAACACGACTTGCCCGTCGCTAGCTTTATTCACCGTCTCTTCGACTTCCTTTCCCACGCAGTCCTCTGTGAAGATGACCTTCTTCCCTAGCAACTTCTCGAGCTCAGGAACGACGGGTTTGAGGGAGTACTTGGGGTTTGGGTGGCCGTCTGGACGGCCAAGGTGGGACATGAGGATGATGGCTTTGGCGCCATGGTCGCCGGCGTACTTGATGGTGGGAAGGGCGCCGACAATGCGCTGATTGTTCGTGATATTTCTGTCAGAGTCGAGCGGGACGTTGAAGTCGACCTGCAAGGTGGTTGTTAGCTAGAATTATACGCGGTAGATCTGGAGGATCGAGGAAGCACAGGTCAAGGCAAACTTAGTTTAGGACATACCCTTATGAGGACTCTCTTGCCGTTTAGGTCGACGTCAGTGATAGCAAGCTTGTTAGAGAGAGACATGGTGTAAGAGGGTTCAATTGCTGTATAATATACAAGTCTGGGTTGCCGATCTATAGAAGAGTGACAGATAAGGTACTTATAAAGAAGAAAACAAGACGATAGTTATGCAATGTGGAGTGTCGCCGTGATGTCAATTCGGTCGATTCCGAATCTTGGTGGGGCCGATTTACTTCGTTCTTACATTGATTTAGCGGGGTTATTTTATATGAGTAAGTTAGAGGGGTTTCACTACAATTGCCTTTGCCAATATCCTTTATGCATATCTATCTGTCTGCCATTCTCTAGTCTGCATCTTTCATGCAGAGAATTTCTCTCCGAACGCTTCCAGCACCTCGCGCTCATCTAAATATACATGCTTTGAATTGTAGTCCAAGACTACCACAACTATTACTGTACGGTGATGGCATCTTTAGGCAGATGTCATATGCATCAAGACCTCACCATTATCTAGCTCACGAGAAATCCCTGTCTTCCTCCCTCGCTTGTTCTCCCCATGCATCGAGCTTTGCGTCTTTGGACTCGAGCAAATCCTTCAGGACCGCAATCTGCTCCAATACCGAAGCCTTGCTCGTGCCCCCTTTCGCGGATCTCATCTCAACGCTCCTCTCATAGCTGAAGCACTTTCTCACATCGTCGTCAAACCTACCATCCACGCTTTGTATTTGTTGCACAGTTAATTTGTCCATCGGCACGCCCTCTGTCTCTGCCAACGCAACGATGCGGCCAGAAATGTGATGCGTTTCCCGGAATGGCACACCCTTTCGGACGAGAAATTCGGCAAGTTCAATGGCAAGCTGTGCTCTCAATTAGCAACCTTCCATGACACAAGAGGAGTGAGAAGGGTCAGCCCACCATGTCCGGCGACAGCGCATCCAACATCTTCTCCTTCTGCAACTTCATCGTACTGACCACCCCAGTCAAAATTTGCACACTCATTCCCACCGTCTTTACACAATCAATCATCGGCTCCAAACTCTCTTGCAAATCTTTATTGTAAGTACTCGGCGTACTCTTGATACTCATCAGCAACCCGCATGCCTGGCCGAACACCCTCCCACTTTTGCCCCTCAAAAGTTCCAAAGAATCCGGATTGTGTTTCTGCGGCATTAGGCTCGAACCCGTTGAGTACGCATCACTTAGCTTCACGTACCCAAACTCTGCAGTTGAGTGGATGATCAGATCCTCAGCTAATCTGCTCACGTGGGACATGAGGAACGAAGACCATTGTATAGCTTCGAGTGCAAAGTCTCGATCAGCGACCGCAGCCATGGAATTCCACATCAGTCCTTCAAACCCAAGTTCTTTCGCCATGGCCTCCCTATCGATACCGAACGGATTCCCACTCAGCGCTCCACAACCCAACGGACTCCTGTTGACCCTCTTGATCGTCTCCCGCAACCGCTGTAGGTCCGCTGCAAAGGCCACGCCATAGCTAAGCAGCCAATGACTCCATCGGACCGGCTGTGCCCGCTGAAGATGCGTATAGCCCGGCATCAAAAGTTCAATCTCCATTTCCGCCCGACTCATCATCACCTTTAGGAGATCGGCAAGGTATTTATCAATCTTCCTTAACTCATCCCTCAACCATAATCTCATATCCGTCGCAATCTGCTCATTGCGACTCCGACCTGTGTGCAATTTCCCTCCAACCTCGTTCCCAATAATCTCACACAGCCTCCTCTCATTCGCAGTATGTATATCCTCATCCCCCTCCTTGACTTCAAAACTATCATCTTCCCACTCCTTCTTCACTTTCTTGAACCCCTCTTCAATCTTCTCAAACTCCGCGCACGTCAGGATCCCGCGGTTCTTGTTCGCGCGCGCAAACGCAATCGAGCCGGCTATATCTTGCGCATAGAGGATGCGGTCGTAGGGAAGTGAGGCATTGAACGTGTTCTGCCAATCAATCAGTCATCAAAACGCAGCCCGTGTAATCAGCAGCCAGATCCGCCGTAAAGACTAGATAGGCGGAAAAAGAGATCTACCCACCATAAGAGGATCCATCCCACCTATATCCCTCCCCTCATCTCTCTCATCAGCAATGATTCGTTCCCCCCCCCCTACAACTTTTCCAGAGTAAACGAACCGGTAAACCTGCCACCCCACAGCATATTCTTGCCCGGCTTCTTCTCCTGCGCTTGCTCCATTGCTTTCCCTCTCTCTCTCTCTCTTTCTCACAAACACACTCTTTTTCTCACACTCTCTCACTAGAGTACGTTGTTTGTATCAGTCAAGAGATGGAACCCAGACGATCGAGTAAGTGCGTAGGGAGTTGATAGCTTTGAATGTGAAGTTCTGGGATGTCAATTGAATGTGAGGATGGGGGTGGGAATTGGGGAGCTGTCAAAAGGAAACAGCATGGGAATTGCACGAAACCCCGCGAGGGAAAATGTTCCTTGGGAAGCGCGGAAAGGGTTCCGCGTGCGTCCATCGAGGAGAAACCCCTGATTAATCCTTTCTTTATTGCTATGCCAGAATACAAGTTCTCAAAGATGAATGATGAGTATTACCAATTTGATTAAAAGAAAGTAAACATCGCCCACAAGCTCTGCGGAAGGGGGGGTATATGTTAAAAATGCTGCAGGAAGAAAAAACGAGTGTGCCGTCCCCCAGTAGCTGATGGGCTACATCCCGAAAATCACAACGCAAGGAATACCCAATGCTCGCTTCACCCGCTCCCTTCATGCCCGGAAAACGAAAGTCGAGATATGAACAATCGCAAGCATGCCGTGACAAAGTGTCCAAGCCCAGCACCAATCCAGCACCATCGCACGTTTGCATTTAGAACCCCCCAGTGACCTTATGGAACCAACTCGAGCGTTTCCCCTGCCCAGTCTTCCCGTCGAACGTCTTCATCCCAGCCCCCAACTTCACACCTCCGAGATCACTCTGTCTCCTATTCATGCTCCCCAGCCCTCCGTACCTCTCCTCCGCCCCGCTGCCCTCACTGCTCCGAACCTCCTTCTCCTTCCTCCGCCTCCTGCGCTCTTCCTGCTCATCACCGAGAGGGTCAGTGTACATACGGCTACTCCTCTTTGGCTTCTTGTGGCTCGCGCGCCTGGCGTATTCGTCCTCCATTAGGTCCGCAGCACCTTTGGATCTGTAGTCAGGGGCTTGCTCCATAATTGTGGGCTCGAGTGGTGGGGGCTCAGGCGGCTCAGAGACTTGGGATTTGACCCAGGAGGCGGTGTGGTCGTTGCCTCCGTAGGGGTCATTTTCGTTGATGGGACGGCTGTTGCGGGGGTCAAAGTAGTCGTCAACCGGTGCCATTGTGGATTTTCGACGCGAAGATTTGGGGCGTTCGGTAGCTTTGTCCATGTGAGAGCGACGACGGTCCGATGTGCGAGGTCGAGATGAGGATGCCGCTGGGGCCTCTTTTTCTGTATCACGGCGCTTAGACCGGGGTTTAAGTATGTCGTCTTCGAGCGCCCGGTTTGCCTCTTCTTCTCTGCGACGAGCTTCTCGTGCAGCTCGACGGTCTTCTTTATTCTCGAGGCGGCGGGCTTCAGCTTCTTCATCCTTACGAGCACGTTTATCGCGGTCGTCCTTGAGCTTGGCTTTGTCTGCTGCACGACGCTTAGCTCGTCGATCAGCCTCATATCTTAAAGCTTCTTCACGTTGCTCTTTGGCAATACGATCATCCTCTGCACGTTTGGCCCGTCTCTTCTCTCTCCGTGCGTCGGCATCTTCTGCTTCGGCGGCTCCTCCAACGTCTCTAGCAATGTCGTAGACATAGCCTTCAGCTGCACGATCAACCTTCTCGGATTTTCTGCGTTCATCACGACGAGGACGCTTGGCAGAGTCATCTCCTCCTGTGACGGTACGCTTGCGGGGTGCTATTTCTTCATCTTCCACCGTGGCTTTGCTTTTTGTAAGCCTGTTGACCTCCGGCGCACGACGATTTTTACGGAAGGCGCCAAACAGCCCGCCACCTAACCCAACGGACTTGCTATCAGCTCTCTTTGAGCTTGTGGCTGAGCGCTGGAGTCCTTTAGGCTTGGTAATAAACTGCATATCATCGGGCCCTGGCTCTACACCTGCGTCACCGGAAGAGCCCGCGTCAACCATAACAACATCATCATCTAAATCGTTTTCAACCTTGGACTTTTTCTTGGAGCTACTGGGCTCCGTTTTGGGGTCTCGCTTAGATTTACTTCGGTCGGGCAGATCCTTTTTGATAGATGAACCTGGCTCGACATCCGTTCCTCTGGATTTGCTCTTCGAGCCCGTGTCTTTGGTGGCAGTGGTCTTTTTGCCTTCGGGAAGAGCCCCGTCTAAATCATTGACCATGTCGATGTCGTCCGAGTCGATGGCGTAAGGATCTGGAACAGCTAAATCGCCACCGTCAGCTGTCTCTAAAGACTTCTCGAACATTGCTGCATCGTTCTTACCAGAGGCTGTCTGTTTGCCTCGTGTCGAGGCTTTTCTGTCCAGCTTGGCAGTACCCATCATCTTTGCGGCTTTTGACGCCATTTGCGGTGCTTCTTCAGCTGGCGGAGACGGGAGACCGGTGGCATCGACATCCACAGACTGCCTCCTGGAAGAACTACTTTTGGGGCCTGATGCCGCGGTGCTGTTCTTTCGAACAGACTTGGTCCGGACAGGAGGTCCGAATAGCGCACCAAAGCTTGAACCTCGAGATTTGGGTGGACGAGATTCCGTTTTCTTTGGCTTGTCGGAGTCTGACGACTTAGAGTCAGACTTGACTGTCACCTTGTCTTTCTCTTTGGCTGTCCGGGTGGACTTTGATCTGGTGAAGCCAGCAGCAGTGACCTTCTCTTTCTTAGGCGGCGATGAGACGTCAGCATCGTCCTTTGATTTCGATTCCTTCTTCTTTGGGGGAGCTGCACTCCAGAGGCCCCAAGAAGATGCGCCTCCTTCTTTGGCTATGCGAGGTCGCTCTTTCTTGGCAGGCTTTTCCTCTTTGGTCTCGGGTGGTGGTGTCGGTGGTTCTTTTGGCTCTGGGGTATCGCGAGTCTTTGCAGTGAGTTTCGAGTCTTTGGTAGGTTTGGCGCTTTTCTGAGATTCTTTCTTCTCAAGAGGGGGTTCATCATCGAGGATCTCATCAAGGTTATTGAAGTCGTCGTCCATGCCTTCGCCTGGGAAACTGCCCGGAACGGTTTCTTCTTCGGAAGCCTTCTTCTTGGCTTTGGAAGCAGGCGAAAAAGTCTTCGCTTTTGATGGGGCGCTTTTACTTGGTGCTACGTCTTTGGTTTTACTTGATGGGCCAGCTTCATTGATATTGTCGAGAATTGATGTTGGTTCAGGATCTGGGTCGGGTGGCGCAGAAAGTGAAGCCTTATTATTCTTCTCCCTCTCAATCTCCTTGACTCTCTGCAAAACGGAAGAAGTTTTGGTGGTTGATTTGGAAGTAGACATTGCTGCTGCTGATTTGAAAGATTTTGAAGGTTGCGACGTCCAAGGTTGTTGGTCATCTTTATCCATGGCTTCTGGCTCATTCGAGACTTGCTTCGTTCCCGTTGATTTCTGATTGGTCAAATCCTTAGCGCCAATTTCCTTTTTGCCCCAAGTCTCATCTGCTCCTTTCTTGCCAGCTGTCTTCTTCAACGGAGATGATGCCCATGGACTGAAGGCAACATTATTCGTATTCATATCCACTTCTGGCTCAGCATCCTTCATCATCTCCTCCTCATCATTATAGTCGTCGTTGTCGTCGTAGTCATATTCCTCTTCCTTCTCCTCCTCCTCCTTCTCCTCCTCCTCCTTCTCCTCCTCCTCCTCCTCCTCCTCCTTCGCTTTCGATTCCTTTGCCGCCTTATCCTTGTCCTTGGCGCTCATTTTAGACTTGGAGGCAGGCGTCGTTCCCACATTGCCCCAGAAACTCTTGGCGGCTTTCGCAGCTGTCTCCTCTTTTGATGCATCTTTCTTGTCCTTTACGCCCTTCTTACCGGCCTTCAAGTCCTCTTTAGCATCTTTCTTGGCATCTTTCTTCCCCTTCGTAGTGGTCTCGGCAGGTGCATAGTCACCCCAGTTATCATCCACCAGTTCCTCTCCAGATTCCTCCTCAGGCTCCGGAGTCAAGCCTTGAGCAGGCGGAGTGGGTGCTGGGGGTGGCGTCATTTCCCACGGCATCTCCTTCTTGCCGCCTTTCTTCGGTTCCTTTTTGATTGCTCCAGCCCCCGAAGTTGAACCCCAGGTATCTCCCTCTACGGCCGGTATATCATCAGGAATCGAGTCTGCAAGCAAGTTCTTGGTCTTTGAGGCTTCCGGCGATGTAGTGATCTTGCCCTTCTTGCCTAGCTTTCCTTTGGCCTTGTCCTTTCCCTTCTTTTGATTCTCATCTCTTTCCTTTTCCTCAGCCTCTTCCTTTTCCTTCCGTTCCTTTTCTTCGGCTGCTTCCATTTCTCTCCACTCATTCTCTTCAGCCTCTTCCCTTTCATTCCTCTCCTGCTCTTCAGCATCTTCCCTTTCCTTGGCTTCTTTTGCCTCCTTATCCTTCTTCTCCCTTTCCTTCTCCCTCTTTCTCTTTTCCTTGGCGGAAAGATTGGCCCAGTTCGCTGTGTCGTCCTCAACCATGTCCTTATTTTCCTCTGGTTCTTGCGCAGCCACGAAATCGGGTACAGCGACCTTGTTTTTTTTCCCTTTCTTTTCCTTATTCTTGTCTTTGTCGTTTTTTCCAGTACCCCAGTTATCAAACGAAAAAGCGTCTGGAACATCAGGGACAGGAGGCGGAGGCGGCGGCCCTTCATCCCCTTTGGAGCCAGTACTAGCAAGTGAATTCCCTCTGTTCTTCTTGTCCTTCTTCTTGTCACTGCCAAAGCCACTCGCCCAGTCATCATCGGCCGCCATAATGGCAGCGTCCGTAGCGAATTTGGACTCAATAGCTGGCACAGGATCTTCCTGGACTTCTGATACGAGGTTCTTTTTGCCCTTCTTGCCCTTCGTAGATCCTGTGCGTGATAGAGCTGGCTTTTCCTCAACTACTGGCTTCGCCTCTATAGGTTTGGGCTCCTCCACGCCATCCTTCTTGCCCTTCTTTTTATCCTTCTTAGAACCAAATGCGCCCCATGTGGTGTCAATTTCAGGGTCAGGCGTTTCCTCAACGACCTCGTTCTCCTCATCTTCTTGCTGATCCCACATATTGAGTTTCTTAGCTTTCTTCATGTCCTTGCCCTTCTTCGTACCGGTAGGACTCCAGTCATGAATAGGCTCCGGTTCCGGCTCTTTTGCCGTCGGTTCTTCGGTCTTGTCAATATCCTTCTTGCTCTTTCTTTTGGCATCCTTCTTGGCGAACGAGCCCGAACCAATGTCTGCTTCGGGCTCTGGCTCAGGAATGGCAGTAAATGCCGTTTCTCCACTTTTATCACCTTTCTTTCCCTGTTTGCCTTTTTTGTCATCCTTCCTCCCCAACGAGGTAAAGCCAAAGTCCAGTCCTGGCTCAGCATCTGGGAATGCAGTGATCGTTGGCTCTTCAACTTTCTCAGGCTCTTTCTTTCCTTTCTTGCCCTTCTTGTCATCACTCTTTCCCCACGAGCCAAAGTCCAAATCCGGATCGGCTTCGGGTTCTGGAAAAGCCGTGGTCGTTGACTCTTCGACTTTCTCAGGCTCTTTTTTGCCACCCTTTCTCTTCTCTTTTTTGCTGGATGAACTTTTGCCGATATCGACTTCTGGTTCCACTTCAGGTACCATGGTGACAGCTGATTCCTCGACCTTCTCAGCCTCTTTCTTACCCTTTTTTTTCTCCTTTTTCCCAAATGTACCCCAGGCAGCATCTGGTTCAGGCTCCGCTTCCGGTACAGCCACAACAGTTGGCTCGTCAACCTCTACGATCTTTTTACCCTTCTTTCCACCTTTCTTATTGCCAAACCCGCCCCATTCATCAATAGCAGGCTCTGAAGATACATGTTGGACAGCGACTGGATGCGGAGCCATCTCTTCTTCGCCCTTCTTGCCCTTCTTTTTCTTGGCAGAAGAAACTCCCCAGGTATTCCATGAGTCAGCTGCGGCAGGCTCGGGATCCGCAAGTGCCGTACCAATGGTGTTTGGATCCGGGTTATTAGAAGTGTCGTCGAAGGTACCCTTCTTCTTCGATATCTGCTCCTTCTTTCCAGCAGCCGTGAAGGTTTCGCAATCGTCATTGCCTCCCAGGTGATCTACCTTGGCCTTCTCGTCCTCCCTCTCTTCGTCAAGTGCACCAAAGTTGAAAGCGTCGAAACCACCGGTTGCTGTTTTCTTCTTCTGGTTTTTCTTATTCCCACCAAATGACCAAGTGTTGCTGTCTATCGTATCTGTCGTAGATTCTTTCGTTGCCCTAGCGAACGAGTCTGCAATATCTGTAGTCGCCGTATCAGCTCCACTAAAATTCCAATTGCTGCCGGTGTTCCAAGCAGTGCCTCCTCCTCCTCCTCCTCCTCCTCCTCCCCAACCGCCGAATGAGCCGAACCCGCCACTGTCTTTTGTTTCCATAGGACCAAAACTGAGGTCGATCTTCGGCACACTGTCGTCCAGGTTGATATCGGCAAAATCACTCGTGCCATTGGCTGCGGGCTCAATCTTGGGAACGTGAGCTGTTGTGTCCATACTCGTGACCCATTTCTAGCTTACCTTCCCCTTTTTGTCTTTCTTGCCTTTCTTAGTTGTCGAAGCCGTAAAAGCTCCCCAGTCCTGACTCACATCCCCATTCGTATCATCGGCCCAGTCCAATGTACCTTCTCCGTTAGCTTCTTCTTCCTCTTTCCGTTTCTTTTCCTCTTCTTCCTCCTGCTTCTTTTTCTCTTCCTCTTTCGCCTTCTTGCTCTTCTTCTTCTTCCCAGTATCCCAACCACCCCACTCGTCACCACCTCCACCATCGTCTCCAGCACCCCCATCTCCATTGTTACCTCCACCAGCTCCTCCACCGCCATTGTCCTCCCCACCTTCGCCGCCTTCAGCAGTTCCTTCGCCAGCTTCATCGTTCCATCTGGCTGCGTCCGCTTGCTTTTTCTGCTGTTTGTCCTTCTTCTTGTTAGGTGCTTGACGGAAATTTGAGGTGTCACCGAAGTCTATGTCAGGCGTCGTCATTTGATTTAGAGGTACAACACTGTTGGCGGATTTGTAGGAGTAGGCTGGTGGTGGAACGGGATAGTCGCAAGCTGCTTTAGCGAGAGCTAAGTCACCTACGCAATCATAGTTTGGAAGCTCATCTGCTATTGAGTCGTTGTATGAAGGTGGGGGCTCGAAATGCAGGGACTCTGTAGATCTTGCGTTGTCATATACTACGGCATCGAGGCTATCGAGTATGGCTTTGATGTTCTCCAAATGTTCCAGGCATTGGGCCTGCTAAGCAGTCAGAGTTCCTGTACATTTCCACTGTAGAGCGTGACATTGCATCTCTTTGTGCCATGATCCCATGGTGATACAAGACCGGATAGGGTAGAAATTGTTGAAAGTATTTTTGGTCTTCTTACCTGGCTTGAAAGTGGCGTCGTCTTCTCCAGTGCTAGGTCCCGTTGCATGCATGAACTTGCACACCGCCCCGTAGCTAATACACAACAGCCGGCGTTCATCACATCATCCAAACCAATCTTCCGTTGCGGGATTTCTTGCTGCAGATGTCCATGTTCGCGACTGTCTTCGCAATGCGATCTGACAGCTACTACTGCTGCCATTGCGGGATATTGGGGCACTGAGTCGTAAGATCCTGCACAAGGTCATTGAAGCAACGGAGACAGCAACAAGACCAGCACTTAGAACAGAGAATGCGAAAGCGATGTGCAATTGACGTCGAGGAGAGCAAACAGCCTCCCAATAGTATCGAACTCTGTAGTATGGAGGACTGAACGTCTATAAGGTTGATGCTGTTGTCGGTAGAGAATTGCAACGGAGAAGGGGCGGCAACAGACGTGGTCACGACTCTGGCATTCTACCCCCGCCTGTCGGTTGTATCGCCTTATCCTCCGAGCTTGTGCGACGATATCTCAATCGATCATTCCCCCTAGGCTTGCCTTCATTTTACAGCAGCTTCATGATCATACGCTGAAAAAGAATTTGTATGTTCAAATGAAGAAATTATGATATTATTTATATTTACTGGCTAATATGCAGTGCGGATAAAATCTCTGACTACGAGTTACTATTGGTCGTCTTCTCCTTTGGTAGCATCAGCAATATCCATCAAAGCCAATAGATGTGTAGAGGTTGCATGCTAAAGCACTGATTTGCAGTTAGGTCTCATGCCCCAAGGCCTAGATGAGTCAAATCATGCGCAAAGTTGCCCTCAGTGGACATCGGGCCCTACCACTCAATGGCGTTTCTCGCGGGACATGTACATTTGATATCTGTGTGTATCCTCTAGTATGATACAGGGGGCTCGGCATCTCTTGTCCCCATGCCCTCATAGTGATCCTCTCTTTTTAATAGCTAATTAGCTATGATTTTTCAAACAATGTGCTTCAAACTCCCTTCACGGTGCAAACACCGGCTATGACCGTAGTCTCAACAGGCAGTGGTTTCCTTTTGTCCCCAACACCTTGCAAAATACATGTCAATCCGTCGGCCAATGTCTCTCCTTCCGTCGTATCTCAGGTAGCACTATTCTTTCTGTTCCTGCTTCACAGCGACGCCGTTGCTTTGACCATTCGTATGTGGTGGCTCTGCCTTTGCGGTAGGCTCTTGCTGAGCCGGTAGTGCGCTTGCAGAAGCTGAATTTGCGATACGATCGTACATGTTCTTTATGTTGCTTCCTGGAGTTCCTGCATTGGGCCAATAGTCCGCCACGAAGTTCCTACCAAAAGGATTAGTTAAGCAGGAGAGTGCAACGACACAGTGAACGTAACTCACCAGAACGAAGCTTCATCGTCCTCGGTCGTATCTGGATCTGAGACTAAATCCGCCACGTGACTCCCAATCTTGACCAACTCCTCTCTCAAAATTCTCGCCCGGGTGTGCTTGTCTCGCACACCTTCTTTTGTAGCACCTCTAACCAATAGCAAACTTGGCTTCACAGGACCGAAGAGCTTCCACAAAAGCCTATTGACTTTTGGTGCATTGTCGTTGCTATTGCTTTGACGGTGGAGATTTGGTGAATGTTGGCGACGCTCTTCGTGTTTTCGGTCACCACCTGGTTTTGGTCGAATGTCGCTTCTCGGGGTATGACTATTCTGCTCTCCGTTAGAAATGCGCCGCTCGGTGCTGTTACGGCTGCGATGCTTTTCTGATTCGCGGTGCCCTCTTCGGGCAGACGATGGAGCAGGAGAGGCTGATACGCTCGTCCGGCTATCCGTGATTTTAGCATACATGCCGTTTTTCTTGTTGTTCCGGTGGTGGTTTTCGACGGCGCGTTTTGCGGCGAGATTGGTACCACCGCTCGTCTTCTCCTTAAGCACCGAGAGCAGATAGTCCGCACGTCGCACAAGATGCACCGCACCGGGCGACTTGACACTCTTCTCTTCGCCCTTACTACGTTCCTCTTTCTTCTCGACACGATGCTCCTCCAAGAAGAATTTATCCCCCAAAGCCAAGTCAGCGTCATCACGGATCTGAACCCAAGCACCGTAGCCATGTCGAACAATTCCAACGCAAAGCATTCCGTCTTCTTTGGAGCCCCAGTCGCAGGTGTAGGTTGCTCCCTTTGAGGCCTCTGGGATTCGAAAGTTTTTAGGATCCTGGACTGTCTCAGTCACTTCCTTCAGCATTCGCATTTCGCCAGGGCGTTCGACAATGGTCTCCGCGTTAATGCGCTTTACGCCCTTGAAATCGAAGAGCACCGCTTTCTTGTCCTTTTTGGTCAGGCTTTTGCCAGCATGGCGTTCTAAAGCGTCAATACGGTCTTGCTCCTCCTTCATGAGCTTGGATGCCACCCCAACGATCTCCTGCAGAGAAGCCTTTAGAAGACCACGGTCTCTAGAGGTCAGTCGAGCTTCTTGGACTAGCTCGTCTCCACGGTCGTCAATAGAGCCAAATCGTAAATAGCCGCGGATCAGATTGCGAACTTCCTTTTCGCTCAGTGGGCGCTTCGGGTCTTGACCAGGTCGTTGATCCGAGTCCTCCGCACCTGCTTCGATCGCCGCAAGATCTCTTGCGCGCTTCTTAGCAGCCCGCTCTTCTCGCTCCTCGTCGGCTTGCTTTCGCTTCCGGGGCGCGTTTTGTTCGATAACGTCGGCGAGATAACGATCGTCTGCCTTCTTCTTCTCTTCTGCTTTGATCTCATCGAGCTGGTCTTTGGGGATGATCTGATCCCATTCAAGATCAATCTTGACATCCGTATACTCGAAGCTCTTAAGGAAATCTTCTCCGCCGTCGGCTGCAATACTTTCAGGCTGTTCGGTCTTATGCTCTTCGGCGTTCTCAAGCACAGACTCGATGTCGAGTTCTTCGAGCTTCTTCTGATTGCCAGACTGCTGAAACATCTTCTCTCCACGGCGCTTAAGTATGCGTGAGATATCTTCGGAGGAATTAGGCTCTGCTATTGCTTTGCCCACACGTGCCATCCTGTCGGTCAGCTCTTTTGCGTCCTTGTCCGTAACGCCTCGCTGTATCGTGATAAATTCGAGCATGAGCTTGTTGCGGGCGCGCTCGAGGACCTCTTCTTCGACCGTCTCCTTTGAAACAAGCCTGTATATGCTGACCGGCTTGGTCTGCCCGATACGGTGAGCACGAGCCATGGCTTGAAGATCAGCTTGAGGATTCCAGTCAGAGTCAAATAAGATGACAGTGTCAGCAGTCATCAAATTGATGCCTAAGCCTCCTGCTCTTGTTGAAAGCAGGAAGCAGAAGTCATCGCTGTTTGGCGCATTGAACTTATTGATTGCAATCCGACGAGGTCCAGCAGCTATCGTACCATCAAGACGCTGAAATTGGTATTTTCTGTAACATAGGTAGTCCTCCAAGATGTCTAGCATTTTGACCATCTGGCTAAAAATGAGAACACGATGATTGTCTTTCCTCAATTTGGCAAGTAGCTGGTCCAGTAGCATCATCTTGCCGCTACTGGTAATTATAGCCTTAAGTTTATCTTCGCTTCGCGAACTTCCGCCCAAGATTCGTTCTTCGGCGCCGGGAAACATGAATGGATGGTTGCTGGCTTTCTTCAACTCCATCATGATGTTGAGTAGAGACTGCTTTTGACCTTTTGCACCCTCATTGAGCGCAGTATAATTTCGAGTGAGAATATTCTTATAGTAGTCCAGTTGAACATCTGACAGCTCGACTCTGATGATCTTCTCAGTCTTTTGTGGAATGTCATTCTCCACTTTGTTTTTGGTGCGGCGCAGCATATATGGTTGGATCGCAGCAGTCATCTGGTTGATCTTCTCGCTAGCCTCTTTCGAAGAGAGGTCCATATTCTCGTCGATACGAATAACTCCAGGCATGAGGAAGTCCATAAGTGCAGAAAGCTCTCCTAGCGTGTTCTGCATGGGCGTACCAGTGATCAGAAGACGACTGGGTGACTTAAAGTCGAGCAATCTGGCATACAACTGAGATTCGCGATTCTTGAGTCGATGTGCTTCATCAACAGCCATGAACTGCCATCTGATTTGGGACAAAAATGCTGCATCGGCGAGAATATATTCATAAGTAGTGAGGAGAACATTGAACTTTGCTTTTCGAGGGTTACCTTCAAGTAGCAGCTCGTGCTCCCGAATGACGTTACGAGCAGCTTCGTTGCCGTTATAAACCACATAATTGACGTCGGGGGTCCAGTGATCAAACGTTTCGGCCCATGAGGGCATTGTCGAAAGGGGTACCACTACTATGAAGGGCCCTTGCTGCTGTCTGTCATGCCGCAGCCAGTTCATGAACGCTACCGTCTGCACAGTTTTCCCAAGGCCCATCTCGTCTGCGAGGATCACATTGTTTCCTCTGCACCAATTGAAAGCCAAGAAGTTTAGACCTTGCATCTGAAATTCTCGGAGTGTTCCATGCTTGATGTAGGACGGTTGCTCCAATATGCGTTGAAACGTCCCTCTCGTGGCTGGATTGGACTCTGATTTATTTGATTGCGGTAGTGATGAGGTCCGATCCAGATAACGGTCGATCTCGTTTTGCGCAATATTGCTGACCAGGCTGCCATTTTCCCAGGTGCACGAATCATAGTAGAGACCCTTCCCTATCTGATGTCAGTCTAGTGTTGATATTGCCATGATAGGGCACTTTACACTTTACAAGATACAGTGTATCCCCCTCCTCCTCATCTTCTTTCATACCAATGACACGCTCAACTTTCCTGTAATCCTCGAGAGCGTCGGCATCACGTTCACGGTCAAGGGTCCACCTCTCCCTCTCTTCGGGAGGAACGTCCTTTCCCTGGTTCATGTGAATGTCCTCCTGAACCGTTTTGCGAAAGTAGTTCTCAAGTCGTCGTATACCGCGGCAAGAGGCCAAAGCGGCATTAGTCTCCCAGGTCGAGTGATAGTGGGCTTTGCCTTGCCATTTGATCTTCTGAGTGTCAATTTCGAGATCTCAAAACATTGCAGAACGACCTGGAACGGTGACACTTACGTAGTATTGGAAATCATCTCTTCCAGGGTCGGTGACTTCTTCTATAGTCAAGTCAGTCTCTGATCCTACCGTCACTCTATGGTATCGCTGACCGGTGTCTTCACGCAGGCGATGATTGAGCACCGCATCGATTGCAGGAACATTCTCCTCCGGCCCCGTCGGCCAGTAACCCTGGGGAACCATGTCCGCCTCATCATCAAACATGTCGTCATCATCTTCATTGTAGTTGGATACTTTAGCAGCTTTTCGTGTCGAGAAGCGTACCTCTCCGTGAGCAGGGGTTATGTCTCGGGTGGGTTGGACCGATCGACGGTGGTTTTTCTTGGCTGCAGCCCGACGAGATCCACCATAGGCATCAATATCAGACTCACTTTCAGAGGGTGATTGTGCTGAGGGGGTGTTTTGCTTGGATACTACAGGATATCGGTAAGCAACTGATGTGTCAAGAGTAGATTGACAGCACGAGGATAGCGTAGTGTGGACCTCACCTCGAGCAGAGGAGCCATTTTTTCGTCGCTTTCGTGGCGGGCCACTTCTAATGTCTGATCCTGAGTCATCGTCCTCAGAGTCTTCATCGACCTAACAGTGTCGATTAGTAGGCCAGTATGTGCCGTGTGGAAGCAGGGTCACATACGATCTGTCTTGATGAACGGGGCCGACCCTGGGTGTTTTGCTTAGCGCTATGGCGGGGTTTGAGCGGGCGTTGACTTACGCTTCGTCGAAGGCCGTATAGCTCAGGATCGTTCAACATGTAGTCGTCGTGCTCCGGTCCCGCTTTGCGCTTTCGTTGACGCGGCGAGTCTTGAGAAGACGACCGATCTCCACCGTGAGGTCCGGCATTGCCGGTAGGCGGTGTTGCCATATCGTAGTCAGGGTCGTCAGAGCCGACAGCGTCCTCATCCTGTAAGGATTCATCGTCTGAGGCCCTCATTTGACCATTCTTCCCATCCTCGTTTTGCTCGCTGTTTGGGAATGTACTGGGGGCATTGGGGGTATCAAGTGCCTCGGAGAGATCGCTCTCGCTTTGAGGGGTCACATCCCCATTGGTTGCAGGCTTAGTAGAGGAAGGCGAGAGGTGTCCGTTTGAGTAGGGAAGATCGGTAGTTGTAGAGGATGTGTGTTGGTACATCACGGTGCTTGCTATAACACCAGTACATTAGCATTGCTCGGTGAGAAAAGGTCACAGTACATGAGCGCATTTCTGGCAGGTATGCAGACAGCAGGCGACCCAGTTAGCAGCCGAAGAAGCCCAGGAGACTTGACTGAGATGGAATAATTGAGAATATTAGATGGAAGGATAGATCTTGGTGATGAAGTTGATGGAAAGCAATCTGCGGAATAGCAAACAGCTGTAGCACAAGGACTTGGATTGGTGGGAGTATAGAAAGGCCTACATCGGCAGCAGACTATACAGAAGCCCTCTCAAGCAGAAATAGAATAGATGGAGACTTTGTATGGAGTTTGTCGAATGTGGAGATGGGCATGTACAGCCGCAGGCAAATACTGAGCGACGACCCCAGCAATCATGTGCATTAACAGGGACAAGGGATCCGTGATGTACTTACAAGCCATGACTTCAAAGCCGCCTTGATGAGTCCAAAATGTGTGTGGAGGTCTTGGTGTGTGAAGGGTGTCATAAATGGAAGACGGAGGGTGTCAAGTGGTTTCGTGAGGAATATCCGCCAGCTGCAGCATTAAATCGTAAGGCTGACGGAAGACCGCCAGTCGGACCAGTCGGCTAAACCTAGGCTACGTACCCCACTAAGCCTCGAATGCAAATGGGTGTTGAAGGACAACTTCTGTATCTTTTGCCTCTTACGGCTCAGAAGAGTTGAACGATTCTTGTGTGACCGTCTCTTGCTCCTGACTACTTGATCCCTGGACTCAAGGACCTTCACGGAACAGAACAACCTAGACTTACTTGGTTCTACAATCCCTCAGATAGGTTCTCATAAACCCCCACAATGTCTGACAAGCTTACACGGTACGCATTGATCTTTTGATTTTCCATTGTGACAGGATCCAGTTGACTTTTAAAACTGCTGCGTAGTATTGCCATTGTCAGCAATGACAAGGTGAGTCAGTCCCCAAGCTACCTATTGTCTGGTAAATGCTAACAATATCCTCCCCCGCAGTGCAAGCCAAAGGTACTACACTTAAACAGCACACTTGAGGCCTGGATCGCTGGCTGAGCTATCTATTAGAAATGCCGCCAAGAATGCAAAAAGTCTTGCCCAGTCGTACGGACCGGGAAGCTCTGTATTGAAGTGACCCCCGAGTCGAAAATTGCCTTCATTTCCGAACGTCTATGCATAGGATGTGGTATTTGTGTCAAAAAGTGCCCCTTCAGCGCCATCAATATCATCAACCTGCCTACCAATCTCGAATCACAAGTGACTCATCGCTACTCAGCAAACAGTTTCAAGCTACATCGGCTGCCTATGCCACGGCCGGGGCAGGTTCTAGGCTTGGTGGGTACCAACGGGATTGGGAAGAGTACTGCATTGAAGATACTCAGTGGCAAGTTGAAGCCAAACTTGGGTCGATACGAAGATCCGCCAGACTGGGAAGAGATCTTGAAATACTTTCGAGGCTCTGAGCTTCAAAGTAGGTCCCTAGTTCCATAATCTTGGACGCATGCTAAACATGATCCAGATTACTTCACCAAAGTACTCGAAGACGACCTCAAAGCAGTCGTTAAGCCGCAGTATGTCGACCAACTACCCAAAGCCGTCAAGGGCCCGGACAGGACAGTTGAGACCCTGTTGAAAGCACGAAATCAAATGGACAATATCCATGAGATTATGGACGTTCTCGGTAAGCTCATATCCACTGTAGCAGCGACGAAAGCTGAATCGGTTGCAGAATTGCATCAAGTGAACGATCGAGACATTAATCTCCTATCTGGCGGAGAGCTTCAACGGTTCGCGATAGGAATCGTATGCGTCCAGCAAGCTGATGTGTAGGGCACGAGTTCTTCAAAACATTTCTTTAGGCTAACTTACATTCAGCTACATGTTCGATGAGCCATCCTCCTATCTTGATGTAAAGCAGCGTCTTAGCGCTGCCAGAACCATTCGCCAGTTACTACGCCCAGATGACTATGTAATTGTTGTAGAGCACGACTTATCCGTGCTCGACTATCTCTCCGACTTCATCTGCGTTCTCTACGGCAAACCTGCCGTCTACGGTGTCGTCACCCTGCCTGCGTCCGTCAGAGAAGGTATCAATATCTTTCTAGACGGCAATATTCCCACTGAGAATCTACGCTTCCGTGAGGAGGCCCTTACCTTCCGTATCGCCGAAGTAGGAGACGAGTACCTAGCCGACAAAGCAATGAGTTACAGCTACCCCTCTATGGAGAAGACCCTCGGCGGCTTCCACCTGAGCATCGACGCTGGCAAGTTCACCGACTCAGAGATCATAGTCATGATGGGAGAAAACGGCACTGGAAAAACGACCTTCTGTAGAATGCTGGCGGGCGCCGAAAAGCCTGATGGCAGAAACTCAGTCCCACCAATGAACATCTCCATGAAGCCTCAGAAGATCACCCCCAAGTTCACGGGAACAGTCCGCCAGCTCTTCTTCAAGAAGATCAAGGCCTCCTTCCTGAACCCTCAGTTCCAGACAGACGTCTACAAGCCTCTCAAGCTCGACGACTTCATTGACCAAGAAGTCCAGAACCTTTCGGGTGGTGAGTTGCAACGTGTCGCCATCGTCCTCGCTCTCGGAATGCCAGCAGATATCTACCTCATAGACGAACCAAGCGCGTACCTTGACTCTGAACAGCGTATCATCGCCGCCAGAGTCATCAAGCGCTTCATCATGCATGCCAAGAAGACCGCCTTTGTCGTCGAGCACGATTTCATCATGGCAACCTACCTCGCAGACCGAGTCATCGTCTTCGACGGCCAACCTTCCGTGGACGCCCGAGCCAACACCCCGGAGAGCTTACTGACTGGCTGCAACAAATTCCTAAAGAACCTGGACGTCACCTTCCGCCGCGACCCGACCAGCTTCCGGCCAAGAATCAACAAGTATAACAGCCAACTGGACCAGGAACAGAAGCTTAGTGGGAAGTTCTTCTTTCTGGAAAATGAGAGTTGAAAAGGGCGTTCCAAGGAGCCCGCCTAGATATGATGACACCCCTCCCCAGGCAGGTGTCGGGATAAAGACTTCGGGCGCTGGTGAAGGCGCTCGTAAGCATGGTGCAGGCCTGATCGATGAAGAGGCATCTGCTGATGAGGATGAAGATGAGGATGATTAACCATGGCGACGGCAATTTGCCTCCTGTCAATGTTCCTCCAGTGCTCTTCGACAAGTCGTGTACTAAAGGGAACCTAATGGGTCAAGTTAGGTGATTGCCGTCTACATGGTGTATGGTTTATGAAAACGATACATGTGAGTGGGACTCCTGCGAAAGTGCATAATTGGTACGAGAGTCCAAAGATATATGATTGCCCATGTATGGATGGAAAGCTCCAGATGAATGGGCAAATACTGCGAAAGATTTAAGAGGCGCGTACATGACTGCCTCTATCTTCACGCGTGATGTGCATGTTGTTTGCCCAAGCGCTCGCCAGCCGGATGACTAACATAATGATAAGTCTCCCACAGTCTCGTTTTCCATGTCATTCCTCCTCAACCATCTCCCCCTCCTCACTCCCCGAATGCACTGCCGGCTCCTCCTTTGCCGGCACCACAGGTTGCGGCGTCTTTTCCCTCCTCGTACTCCTTCGCCCTTCATCCCTCTTGACCCTCTTCCTCGCACTCTCTCCACTCGCCTCACTATCTCTCCTCCTTCTGCCACCTGAACCACTCACACCAGCGCCGTAGTCCAGTTCATCCCTACCACCCCTAGGGTCGCCTCGCGTACGATAGAGGCGTTCCCGCTCCTCTTCCCTGTCACGTCGCTCTCGGTCGTAGTGGCTTAGACGCGGGGGGCGACTGGAATGGATTTCGCGCTCGCGGGAACGTGGTGGGGGTGACAGGCCAGTGGGGCCGTGTTTTTGATATTGGCGCTCACGATCTGCCGTTGCTTTGCGGCGCTCGGCTTCGTAAGCGTCGACTTCAGGGGTCCGGCTCCCACGATGGCGGCCACGTCTATCGAGGGGTGGACCATGACGATGAGAAGACACATGGCCGTTACGGGGATCGCGGTCACGGTGGTCCCGAGTACGTGAGCGGTCATGCTTGTGGCTACGGCGCTCGTTTTCAAGATCGTCTTCTTTCTCTTTGAGGCGGCGGAGGACTTTATCGAAGGCTTGACGACGGAGTTCATCGCTTTCGAGGGCTTTAAATTCCTCGAGGTGGGAGATGTGTGGGCGAATGGAGTCCCATGTTGTGCTAGAGGTGATTACGGGTTTGTCCAGGTGTTTGATTTTGGACCGGAGGGCATCGATGAGGCGGCGCTGTTGCCGTTCGGAGGCATGTTTGTCGTCTTCTGTGCGTCGCAGGACCTTTTCGAGGAGGCGACCGAAAATGAGATTGAGGGTATCTGGAGAGATGGTGGTGGTACGGCGGTCTGTGGACATGACATCCAGGAAGTCCTGAAGAGAGGTCTTGGGAGTGATTTCGTAACGCTTGTCTTCAAGGACATCGTAGACATCGTTGCGGATTGAGCGGAGGGCGCGCTCCTCTTCCTCGACCATATCCCAGAAAAGATCTAGGGGGGTTGATCCGGGTTGACCGAGCATAGCTACATACCTAGGATCCTCATGGACTTGCGGAAGGATCTCCATCCATTTTGTTCCTGCCTTGATCTTCCCGGCTGCTTTGAGCTTTTGAAGCAGATCCTGATAACGGTCTCTGTTCTGACGCTCCCTCCTCTGTTTCAAGTTCTTCTCACGCTGGCGTTCATCATTGAAGGTACGTTCAAGAGCCTTGATATGGTTTTCGAAAGCGGTCAAAATGTCCGATTTGCTAAGGGTCTTGAACTTATCGTCAGCTTGGAATGTCTCATTGGACTCAATAACCTCCTGCGCTTCAGACCATCTTGTGTACGGCTCTAGATTGAGTGCCTTCAGCAACCCTACAAGCTCGTCCATGGCAGATTTCCGAGTGATAGCCTCCCGTTCGATATTTGCCTTCTTGAGCTCGATTATGTATTCCTCAAAAAGCTGCCGTCGCTCAGTATCATCGTTTGTGGACCTGAAGATTGTCTCACCCTCAATGATTGGACGCGCCGTCTTCCATCGAGTGTAGTGCTTGATCTCTGGATGACTGCGCAACATGGTACCGAAGTCTGCGCGCAGCTTGGCCAGCCTCTCTTTTGCACGATCTTTTTCCTGCATTCGGACCTCGACTGCATATTTTTCGAATGCTGCCTTGCGGTCTTTGGGATCCTTTAGGGCACGGTATTGGGGGTCTTTGATGGTTGCTCGCATAGTCTGCTCCCAGGTCCAGTCTGGCTGCACATTCGATCTTCGGAGGAGTTTTATGAATGCGGCCTCAGCTTCCTCGAACGTTGAGTAATCGGGTTCATTTTGTGCTGCTAAAGTTGGCCCTTTTGAACCGTTGACATCCGATTGCCCATAGCCTATCTGTCTGTCCGGTCCAGCGCGCTCAACGTAATCGTCTCTATCGCGCTGTTGAGGATACGAAGAAAAGGAAGAGGTACCACCGGCGACGAATTGAGGAGCTCTGTGTGACGTTAGCCTGACCCATCATTGTTGTGAACGCTCACTTACGGCATTGAGATTTTCGGAGTAGGAGCGGTTTGGGCGAGAGCCTCTTTGTAAGCTTCTGGCATCTCCCATGAGCTCTGCTTTGATTCGGTATTGTACCAATATTTCCTTCCCCCTTCCGCAGTATACTCTTTCCATGGCTGGTTTGCTAAAGCTCGCTACACGAAATCAGCTTCAAGCGCAAAAGAGGGGGGAAGCCATGTAAGTCACCTCAGCCGGGGTCATTAAATCCGTCGGCTTCGTCCATTGCGTGGCCTTGGTCACGGTGTTATAATAGTAGACACGACCCTCAGCATTGCGGGCTTCTGACCAGAGGCCAGGAGGAGCCGCGACACCATTGGTGCCATTCATAATCGATATGTTGTAGTCTTGCGCACACTTGACTAGAGGGTTTGAGACAATAACGTGCGGTGAATAATTGAAACTGATGCGGTCTATCAGAGCTGTTGTTGAGTTAAGGAGTTTCACGTTAATTTCTTCCGGCCCAAATGAGGCTCTGCGGGACTTGCCGATTTCGCCTACAGACAACTATCATCTTCATATTCACAGCAATGACTGTTGAGCGACTCTGGATGGTTGAGAGTCCAATGACAAACATATGAGCTCAAGCCAATGTCAGCGCAGGCGTCAAACTTCATTACAAGCTCCAAATTTGACGTCGTTGTCCCCCAAGCTACAGAGCTCGGTTTCGAAGAGCTCTTTGCGAACGATGAGGGCCAATTTGGAGCTATACCAATATCCTCCATAGAACGGAGATCTTTACTGTACTTTGGTATGTGACCTCCGATATCATCGGCAGCTCCATCGTCTTACTCATGGCTAGGTACGTGATAGATGAGTCGCTACAGATCTACATTATCCTCCGAACACCATACCAAGACGAGGCAACGCTTAAGTCCTATCTTACCCGGCTAGCTGTTAATCTGGACATACAAGCAAAAGGCTCTCCACTGAGATCCCCTGGTGGTCATGATACATCAAGAGAGACCTCCCCGTCAAGGACTGAAGACACATTGTGGTCCGGCAGCATTGATACTTCGGAAGACCCTTTCATTGTTGTACATGAAGAGGAAGAGCATGACTCTACGCGTACCATACTTGTCATATGGACAACAAGAGCTCTACTAAGTGAGTAGCCGAGACCACTCAGACCTAAGTTTGCCGTTCTAATGATCAACTATTTAGGTCGGCCCAGGATACGACTTCACTCTCCATCGATCTTTTTCAGACTTTCAGCGACTCTTAGACCTAACAAAGATGGTATTAATGAGAAGCTCAGGGATCCGTTACTCCCAAGCGGCATCCCAGGGTCGAGCAACCTACTCGAATCTTTGAAAAGTGATCCAGCATTGAAGGGAGTAAAACCGTGGCTCTCAGAGTCTAGATTACATGGCATCAGTCCTAAGACTCATGATGCTTATTTTAGCGACGGGAATCTGAGAGTGGGAACACAAATGGCCTTCCGAGGACTACCAGCTATCTCAATCCGAGTGCGATATTCGAAATCCAATGGTAGAGCTGAGAGATTTTCCGTTATTGCGTCTCTTGAGGTTGAAACTGGAGCATTCTCGGATGAGGACATATCCATTATACATGTCGACATGCAATTATCTGAAGGCTCTGCAGAGGACTTGGGGAACGGTCTCGTCCCTCTATTGCCCCTTAAGTGTAAACCAATGGATAATCCAATCTTCTTATTCCGACTTACGCCAAGTGGGCCCGCCTTAGATGCTTCCAATCAAAGCTCCGCGAAGACAGTGCTTATAACGGTCCACGCTACGGTGCTTGTTTCGGAGACGTGTCGCCCTAGCATTGAAATGCGATGGAAGACGGGAATAGATTTCTCGACCGCCTTGAATCCTCTTTATGGTGCTCCAGGTCCTTCGATGCAAAGACAAAACAGACCAAACAGTCTTCAAAAGACATTATCCATAGCTGACGGCGATACTGTGTCTGTATCGGCTCGTGATGGGGTGGGGTCTTATGAATCCGGTTCAAGTGAGCAGCGGCAGCGCGCGAGCTCCGTCATTGACTTTGGCATATCAATAAGTTTCACAGCTCCAAAAGTTGCGTACGTGGGAGAACTGTTCTCGTGGGATGTCATGATCCTCAATCATTCAAGCAGACCTCGCCAGCTAGCTTTAATAGTCATTCCGAGGCGGAGGAAAGGGTTCACTGGGACGCATTCATCAAAATCATCATCTTCGTCTGTGAGGGGTCGCAAGGATGGCGAATACGCTGATGCTGTGGTTGACGAAAATGTACTATATGCTATACAGAGAAATGCTGGACATGAGGGAATGCAGGTCATAAACATGAGCACCGACCTTAGGGTTGGGTAAGTTAAAACCGGTCTGCGAAAGGTCACAATGCTAACGTTTCACAGACCACTTGGTCCAGGCTGTTGCCTCCATACGCAGCTCAAATTTCTTCCAATAGCCCTTGGCCGCCTTCAAATCGAAGCGGTACGAGTCGTTGATGTGGTATCGAACGACGTTGTAGACGTCCGGGATCTGCCCGATATCGTGGCGGAAGCGCAGGGAGACGATAGTCAGTGATGGAGCGAGAATATCATATATCATCAGATAGCCTTGACAGCTCGGTTGTAGTACTTCTGAAGACCCTTTATATGCAAAAGTGATATTGCATGGTTCCGTTTTCGCCGTTATATCCAAAAGCCCAAGCGCCTTTGCCGGCGCAGTATGACGCTAGAAAAGCGGGTGCGGAAGAACTGAGCGAGGCACCTATGACCACACATTTGCGGCTTTCATTACTCATTCAGCAAGTGTATCACTGCTTCCTATGTACGTGCGAGCTTTCACTGATTACTCTCTCACATCTACAATACCTTGAAGTCGGGACTAGACACACCTTTGCACCCCCACCAGTTTCTTGGAAGCCTGGAGCATCCCCATCCTCTCCACTACCCCAGCTGGAGCTCTGCGTTGCAATACCACGGTGGAAAATGATTGATTCATCGAGACGGAAAGCCCTTGACACTCTCAACCGCAGATATATCTATGGTCGAGTGGTGCGTTCCTTCCCCTGATGTCATGACTCTACGATTTTGTCTCAGTCTATTATGTACCATCTCCGTCGTCAAACCTCACAACATTACTGACCTAAACTATCTTTACCAGCCTCTACTGCACGCACTGATATTCATAATCGAGATGGTCGTCGTCTCAAGGCTGATAGCCAAATTCAACTCTTACTACGCGGAGAAGCCAGGTATGGCATTCTTTGGTCGCAGGCTTCACGAATAGCAGTAGCTGACACTGACGGACAGTCCTTACAATCATGATCACAAATGCCGTATGTCTGGATCTCACCCTACTATAAATACTTCTGGATGGGCAGGTCAAGGATCTCATACTGAAGTTGACATGATGTACAGGTCCTGGGAGGGATAGCAGACACAGTAGCTCAATCCCTCACAGCCATTCGCGCAAGATCGCGTCGGACTCTCGCTCCAGGGAAGGACATATCAGATGGTATCGAGATGCCTGGTTATGATGAGAAGAGTCCTTACGTCACGGACATAATACCACACAGGAATCTTGGGCCACCACAATTTGACTTTGAGAGATTGACCCGGTTCATGTCTTACGGGTTTATCATGTCGCCTGTCCAATTTCACTGGTTTGCGTTTCTCTCCAGGGCGTTTCCATTCACGAAACAGAGTGCTACCATGCCGGCCCTGCAAAGGGTGTGCTTTGACCAACTGATTTTTGCGCCTATCGGTAGGTCAAGCAACAGATGTGCAATGACAATCCAGGGCTGATTTGGAAACCAGGGCTAGCAGCCTTCTTCACGTTCATGACTGTCACCGAGGGTGGTGGCCGACGAGCTGTAGCACGAAAGTTCCAAGACGTGTACCTTCCGTCTCTGAAAGCGAATTTCTTGTTGTGGCCAGCAGTGCAGATCCTTAATTTTAGGGTCATTCCCCTGCAATTTCAGATCGTGAGTCGTTCCGTGTGACTTATTCATACATTTTGCTGAAAAGGGGCAAAGCCGTTTGTCTCTACTGTCGGTATCGCCTGGACCGCCTACCTATCCCTCACCAATTCCTCGGATGACGTCCCTATATCCTTTCCTACCGATTGAGCACTTCCTTCGATTCCGAGTAAGGATTCGGGAAAAACGGGGCTCAAATTGATACACTTCTACATGGCGTTTACTGCTGTGGGCGTGCGCTGACAGCCAGGCTCATGTTGCATGGCTAGGCGTCCGGCACGTAAGAATTAGGCTCTGCAATGGTGTCAAGGGAAAAGCCGGGACTATATTGGTAACGGTGAATCACGGCGTGCATGAATTCCTTGGAAGATAGCTACTAGTTGTTTGCCAAATCAGTCGCACCCAGCTACACTCTCTATAATTGATTAAAGGGCTTTTAGTGTGTTTGTACTGTCTTCCTCAAGCTTATCATAGCTGAGGATAGCCAGATATCCTCGGGACGAACAACCTTTGGACGGTTGCTCTACTTTAGGTCTCAAGGCTCCGGAAAAGAAAAGAAAAAAGTGGCCACGCAAAAATTGCACGCTCTATTTGATCACTGACTACTTACACCTGAACTCTCAAAGAAGTATAGGATTTTATATAAGACTTAAAGAAGCTATACTTTCAGTTTGAAGACGGTTAGTTCGCGTCGTCACAGACACTTTTCAACCACCCCTCGCTCGTCCTGAAAGAAGAATTAGATACTACGAAAGGGCTCTATGATGATGTCCTAAGGCACCCTAACCTTGTTCTGCTATGTTCATTAGAGCCGTGTCTTCCATATTTGCAAACTGAGATGATGAAGTTGACACGGCCTCACTCTTTTGTCTCTCTTCAATTACGACTGTCATTGGTGCAGAATTGTAGCACCGTGGTATATCAAGTCTCATCCCAAGCTTCTGGTCTTCAACCCGTCGCCACTAATACGACAATGATAAGGTCGTTAAACTTCGGGGCGACGTGCTATGACAGAACGCTAAAGCATCTGGCCTTCCAAGACTGCGGAGACTTGTCTCCGAATACAAGAGTCAGCAATGTCCCCAGCTCAACATTCGAAGACTCCTCTGCTATTTTCTCGACCCCGATTCTGCGCCATATTCCTGATTGGTCTCCCCGAATTCCTCAGCCTTGTTCGCCCAACGCACATCTACCCAAGGCGCAATAATCCCTGACCGCCCTGTTTTTGTGCGCTTGACGCCCTCTTCTTTTTCCCCACTGAACCTGTTCGCTCTCCAGCCGTCCATTGGGCAATACTCACAGAATGGACCGCACTCTCATGCCCCCTTCGGCCTTGTCACCCAGCTATCCGACCACAGCCTTGGGCCACAACGCCCATCCTTACGAGTCCCATCCGCCGCCAGATGCTTACCTAATGCTGGGCGACGACATGGTCGGAAAATCGTAAGAATTTTTTTTTTTACTAATCGTATTTCGCAGGCTCGGAGATCGTGGTGGACTGCTTTTTACGCAAAATGCCTGGTTGTCCCTCCAGCTCGCGCTTCTGTGCCTGTACCCCGGATGCGACGTCCAGTGCCCGAATGAGGTCCTTCTGGATCGCCATGTCGAAACTCATTTCGGCAGTGGCGACGGTGCTGTCGGTAGGGAGGTCTTGCCACGACGTCAGCATGTCCAACACATGCCAAATGTCGCATCCCCGTATCTGTATGCACCGGCCGGACCATACGACAGCTCTCGGAATCTCAGTCTGACGTCGCCTTCCCTCGCAACTCCGATCGATGGGTTCTCAGTCACGGACTCCAAGGACAGATTCTTCTGCGGCCACGGCGGCTGCAGCAAGACCTTTACGCGTGCGGCTGATTTGGAACGTCATGCCAAAGTGCACCAGGAAGGGCCTAGAGAGTACGGGTGTCCGGCCCCGGGATGTACGCGGAATGGGGCAAGGGGTTTACGCAGAAGGATAAGTTGGCTGATCATTGGAAGTGTAAGCATCTGGGTGCTTTGGGCGGGATCGCGGCGTGGGTGGTATGATGTGGTGGGTGCGGGTGGTTGTGCTTGAGTGTTTTCTCTCTTTTTATAGCTTAAGTTGTTCGATTTGAAGAGATTTGATTATTGATTAGTTGGTGCTTGTTGTTTCGTAAGCAGAGAACTCGGTACCCGGCTGCGAGAAATGGTTATGGCTTCGTTAATACACCATCATGTTCAAACCTTTTCTGAGAATCATCTTCCAAGGCTCCCTCGATTGCTCTCTCTTCACTAGGATGTCCGTGCCTTTCGCTGCAATGTAGATAGGGTCGATATAATTTCTGATATTTCTTTAATATACCTTCCGGCAGGAAAAGTATGGGGGATCAACTTGATGATAGAGGAGGTGCCCGCTTGGTGGGGCCCTATTGCTTGGTTTGGAGACAAGATGCTGGAGAATCTGTGGATACCTATCTGCATCGTTCCAGTGAACCGATGGTCTAGATCTGAAGTATTTTGTACCACGTGGTGACGAGAATACTTCACACGGCTTGAATATATCCTTATTGGTAAGCAATATGGAGATTATGACGCTTCCGATAGCCAAGATATTGTACAATGTAAGACTCAACTGGACGGGTCAAACGCAAGGCAAGTGATACTATATGCACTCACAATGAACTCCGATCTTCAAGTCAAGTCAAGTGTGAAAACTCCTTCGATGATTGGGCAAGGGCGTGTAGCAATGCCTAAAGGATCGCCAATGATTCCCAGACACAGGAGGTTTCTATTCAAGGGATTAGCGTATCCAACTGATACAAGAGCGCCTCGAAAGGAATCTAGCTAAGCTATTATCGGTGATCCCCGGAGTAAGGAGGATAAACAGAGGGTTTGGTATTGTGGCGCAAAGTGTGATGCCACCTACCATGTATTGATATTATCTTCTGGATTGCTCGGGCTCTCCGAAGACTACGACTGGCATAGCATCGGTGATCCTGATATCGTTGTGCTTTCGATGTTGTACTCGTACGAGGTAGATCACGACATCGTGGCAGTGAGCAGGTAGGCAGATCGGTACTAGCCAATGTCATTCCGTGCATAAAACATGGTCGAGGTGTCTGCTATTGCAGCCCTCAGAGTTCTATGGCCAATAGCAAAAATGACTAAAATTTCAAGCTAAGTGGTACTTGGAGTAGTCGTTAAACCTCGACCTCCAGGATATTGAGCGCTGTGCATATTATGCTAGGTGGAGTCTTTCCTTCAATGCTTGATCGACAAAAAGATATCATCACCAGGTATAGGAGAAATGACGCCAATGTTCGCCTTGTTGGCATCCAGCCTAGGGAATTGCTGTATCTTTTGACTTTGGAAAGTCGTCTCCCCCTGTGTTTTTCACACCGATGTCAAACCGGTCCAAGACAAAGGCAAGGAAGCCAACGACCTCTCTACGCGCTAAGAACCTCCCGGAACAGTACTGAGACCCGCCGCCAAACGGACGATAGGCGGGGTCCTTGGCCAGTTCTTTATTGTTGAGGAAGCGTTGGGGATCGAACTCCAAGATGTTGGGCCAAGAGCTTCATCACTGAAATGCCTTGGCCGATAAGGCATCATGACTTTGCCACCGGGCTATAGCATTTTGCCTCCGATGTTGGTGGGGAAAAGGACAAGACGGCCGGAAGCTGCGACGCTGGTATAGCGTAAGGTTCTATTGAATGTCGCGTTGAGCATTGGGCAGTTTTGGTCTTTGACCAGATAGTTGATGTCCAATTTTTCCCCCTGATCGCTGTGGCGATCTCCTTTCGGATGGTTGACAAGAGCGAAGGCTCGGTGATTGTGTGGGCAACTAACCAGAAGCACAATCTGTAGGCGTTAGCGTTCATGCTAAGTTACACTGGTCAGTCGGCTGTCAAGTCACCATGCCTGTGGGGACTGCTTACGCGAAGTAGAAGATTTGGAGTCCCGCAGCTCTGTCCCTACCGGCCATGCCGGCCTTTACCAGCTCGGCAACCAGGGCTTGCGTATAATAGGCCGCATCTTGTCCCCTGTCCGGCAGTAACGAGGCGTACCGGTCAAATGAGTCAAGGGCTCTCTCTCGTGGAGTGGACATCGCTTTGGCAAGAAAAATAGGGTACTTGTAAAGAAGCATCCAACTATGTTCGTCGAACTCAAGATAGTCATGGATTACCGTGGGCTCAGTGTCAAGGAGTGCGTCCTCGTAAAAGGCTCGTGTTGCAGCATCTACCATGACTTCTCCGCACCATTTGTAGAGAAGTCTACCGAGCACCCTAGCAGGTTCTTGCGTCCTCTTGGGTCTAGATCCTTCCCATGCGCCATTGGAATTTCACACATTTTACTCACGCTTATGGGAGACAAATCGAACGATTTGTGGGAGTCTCGGACAAAGGGGTCGATGGACAGGATTGCAGTATTCCTATAGACTTCGGATATCTGTTGTGGTAAGGTCACCATGTATAGCTTACTCTTGTTTGCAAAACCCTATGCGGGAGCTCGGCCTTGGCGGATCACCTTGCTATTTTTTGCCTAGACGACCACTCAAGAAGAACAGGAGATATATTAAGATACATAGGTGTAGAATCGTTCAAATTTGAGGCCGTGTATAGTTCATTTGCCACCCAGAGTTGATGTAGTTATTTCGTAGCCTTTCAAGTCATCCACGTCGTCTATCTCGCTGTCGCCATTATATCGCCGTCTATTTTAGCGCTTATTCGGGCCCTTATTTAGGATAAGTTCGAATAGGGTTATAGCAATAACGTTATTCCAGCTGACTCATATGATGTTAGTATATAAGCTTTATAGAAGCTAAGAGCTTTTTGAATTTAATATAATATCGTCTTTATTTCGAATAATAGCATAGACGAACGTTCTAGAGTTATAGATTAGTATATTAAGTTATAACTGCTCGTGTATCTCAAGTGGCGATCTATATTATATCTAAACGAGTTGATTTATTAACTATTCGATAAACTCGATCTCATCGTCGATAAGAGTATCGTCTGGAGAACTTTATATCGTCTTAATTAATCTCGTAAGTAGATAAAAAGAATTATTAATTAGCGCAACGCCTTTCTACGAGAAAGCTAATTTATTACGCTAACTAATTAACGATCTAATTAGTTAATCTTTCTAGATAAGTTAACGACTTATAAACGAACTAATAAGTAGCTCGTTGATTCTATTAATTAGATACTAATATTTATAGATAATAAAAAATACGAATAGACTTTCTTAAATATAAGACTATAAATTAATAAAGAATTTAAGTGATTAAAGAGATGAAGTCTATTATCTACGTTTATTATATAAGACTATTTCTTATAAATTATCCTTTAAGAATTCGTGACTTAAGAGATATTTATCGACTTCGTACGCGATTACGTTCTTTTCTACTGCGATAACTATAGTTACGAGTCGGAAAGGTCTGGAATGGTCTAGGATATGGGGTGTCGATACCATACCATGGTATAATATAATATTAAGACCATATCATTTGATTTTTATGAAATGATCTGAGAGACGTGCTGATATCATAAAATAATCTGGAAAATTTCTAATATATATAGAGATATCCTATGTTATATGCAGGGGTATAGAAGATATACTATATATAGAAGAAGTTACTCTATATAGAATTATACGAACGTATTCTAGTTATTATTCTAGTCATCACTTTACTTTATTATCGCTATTATTATTACTTCACTTTATTATCACGTTATTAAGCTAAGCTCGTTATCGTATTTGATATCGTGTTACGAAAGGCCTTCGCAATTATCTAGAGCTTGGCGAGCTATTTCTATTATTATTAATGTATTTAATTTATTTAATTATTAGAAGAATTGCTAACACGCTAATTATAATAGTAATCTTACGATAGCAAATTCCTCTTTTCTTTCTTCGCATTATAAAAAGAATTTACGATTATTCTTTATAATTATATATTCTTAGTTATTAAAGTTACACGC